>JAVQJL010008533.1:22500-37890 GCA_036024295.1 Nannoperca obscura | reverse complement strand
GCCGTGCTGCTCTGATAACACACACCGCTGCAATACACACTTGGTTTGGATGCTCTCAGCATGTCAGTGATGGAAGTCTGTGATTAGCACCTACTGATTTTAGAGGATAACATCCAAGGTTAGGAGAGAGAGTTTGAGTTGCTCTCAAAATACCATCATACTCTGCCTTTATGTTTGTGTGTGCTCATTTTGTTTTCCCACTGGAAATATGCTGCGTATGTGTGTGTGTGTGTGTGTGCTCACAGCGGCACCATGGCATGTGGAGGTGTGTCTCTGTGTGTGTTGTGTCTGTTCCTGCTTTTCTGCTGTCCTCAAGGCTCAGATGTGTATCAGTATAGGGGTGCAAATCCAATGCAGGCCACTGTTTGTCTGCAACATTCCCATCATGCCAGCTGCCTCTGCATTCTGAAAAAGCTCCATCTAAACAAGTCCTTTTGTCTTAAAATGTTATTTTGTAACAAGTAACAAACATGTTGTTTTAAAGCAGTAGACGAATGGGTGAGAGGATTGCACTTCCTTTTCCAATGCGGTTTCACTTGTTGCAGTACATTCTTCTCTAGTGTGAATAAATCATGAAACAAGAAACAAATCACTGAACTCGTTCCAAGAAAATAACACTTGATTCCAGAATCTAATTTTATAATAATTCTTCTTCTGTCTTCGTCAGGTTCAGGGGGAAGAAGCACAGTGTTATTCTGCGGACCCAGCTGTCCGTCCGTGTGCACGCCTGCATCGGTGAGTGCTGTTTGACATGTTTTTCTATGTGTGTTTAACATGAGTTTCTCCCTGGACACACGCACAGGCAGACCCACCTAGTCACCTAGTGCTTGCTCGTGGTGGGACCTGCTCTAAATGAAAAAGTGCCCTGAGATAACTTTGTTATGATATGGCACTACATGAATAAAACTGAAATTCACCTTCTCACTCTGAGATCAAATTTCTGAGGGTCTTTACTGACCATTCTCTGTCTACAACTCAGTCTCTATATACCCATCAAACTCACCCCGCTCTTTCTTACTCTTTTGCCCCTCGGTCTCTGCTCCTCACTCTTTTCCTCCATGACTCGTCTGCATTGTCAACATTCTCCATGCCAGTGATAGCAGTGCTAATTCTGGATCCTGGAATCAGTGCCTTGGATTGGTTGAGAACGTGATGAGGTGAAAGGTGACTAGGAGTGGGACTAGTGGTGCTAAGGAGAGAAAACATGCAAATACAGACAAAGATCAAGATTTCTCAATTTATTGTCTTTTCTTTACATAACTTACATTACAAGAAAATTACAGTTGATTCTAAACTATTAAATACAAGTGACTTAAAGAGATGCAACATTTTGTAAAAAACTGTTTACATTTACTCAATCTTTACCAACCTTGCTAGGGACATATGGCCCCCGTCTTCTATGAAAAGAAGGCTACAAACGCCTGAGTGAATGGGATGTGATAAATGCACATGTAATACATACACACACCCACCCACAGACACACACACACACACACACACACACACACACACACACACAAACAAGCTCTTCTGAGGGATCTTCCCATGGCTCATCTTGGTTTGAAGAGAGCCTGTGCTGCTGGGCTGTATTTGCCTGACTTCTTACCAGTACAGCACTTTTTATTGGGGAAAAAGGCTGCATCATCACCATATGAGATGCATTTCTTTTTGAAGGGCATGAGTGAAACTTGAATTTTTGCCCAGTGCCAAGGCTTGATGATAGAGTTTTGCTCACCATATTGACCGCAATCCAGATTTCCTTCAGCATGGCACAGACCCTGGGCAGCAACCAGATCCTGACTGGAGTCGATACGCTGTAGCGGCATTTTGCAATTCTGCTGCATTAAACTGATGTATAATCAGATAGCGTGAGTGAGTCAGAGCGATCACTTTAGGGATCTACTGAGCGTTTTTTCCACCCCCTCTCAAAGTCGCTTCAATGAGTCGGTTCAGCTTTCATCTACCCGTTTAACGCTCTCTAATCCTTTGGAGACCTGACCTTCAAATCGCTAGAGTGGTGGTCAGCATACCATCCACTAATTGAAAAGTCTGTCACAATCAAGGGTACAAATTGCTTGCGGAATCAAGTATCTGTGACTCACAATTAGTTGGTCAGTACAGAAGGATGTCATGTTTGAATTAAGTATTCAGTTTTTTTGGATTGCTGACCGTGCCACATGCATGATACTTATTTGGTTCATGTGATTAAAATACAGGAAAGGATCAATTCCTTATAGATTGTCCTAATCTTACTGGCTTCATCAGCTTTTAGTTTTGATTGACATGGATCAGGATTTGATTGCATTAAGGTCAAATGTTAGGGAGATCTTAGGGTCTGTGACCTTCTTCAGTCATTCGTTGATCGCCTTTAAGGGCTGAAAAGAAGATTGTAGCTATGAGAAACACAGCTCTCCTTGGCATTTCTTGGCACTGCTGCTAACGAAAAGATCAAATTACATGCAAACTAGGGATTAAGCGCGCTCTGTGGTGTGTGTATGTGTGAGTAAGGGTGTGATCATGTGCGAGAGTTAATGAGTTTTTCTGTTGTATGTGAAAACGAGGACACATTGGCGTGGTCAACAAATGACTGCTGGTGTAATCACTACTCTGATTGCAATGTGTGTACACTGGAGAGGCCTTTGTGGCACTTTAATGATCCAGCTCATGACCCCCATCGGGAAATTGGGGGCAATTTTACAGGAATCTATCTTTTGTTTATGCAGGGCTGGTGTCCTGAGTGTCCCTCAGCTTTCCCGATCTACTTTTATATCTTTCTTTCATTTGCACTTTTGTCTCTCAATATCTACTCGCGTGACCTCTCTTCCATATTTCCTCCCCCTTGTTTGAGTTGATCCCGTGGTCTACAGTCCCGTCAGAGTGCCAATCAGAGCCCCTTGTTTAAGGTTAATTTTAGGCTTTCTCCGTCGCAGCAGCGTTGTTGTGGGCCGTAGCTGACGGGTGGAGAGAGGTGGTTCAGGGGTGGGGAGGGTGAAGCGGAGGTGTTATCTTTAGAAAGTGTTGACAGCACAGAAACATGCGAGGACGACAGCACAGTGCTGGACCTCTACTCACTAAATGTGAGAGTTACAGGAAGCAAGAGGGAAAAAAGGGTTGATTGAGGTAGATGGAGGAGGATTGAGGGTAATAATGTTGTTTGGTAGTAGAGAAACTATTGGAGTATTAACTATTAGATTTTTGTTTCTGAAACCTTGAGCAATAATCTTTTCTAACTAAACTAGAAGTCTACAGCCACGCTAGCAGCATCAGTGGCACCTGGAGGCATCAGTGCTTATTACATCCCACAATATGAAAGCATCAAAACAATGATCCTTTTAGGGATGTGAATTTGGTCATTGTTATTATGCGATTATGTAATATAATTCTTACTATTGTAAAAAGAGCTAGTATGCTATCATCATATGAACGGTGTAGGACATTCTACAGTAAAGACGCTGTTTCAAAACCACCTCAAAACAAATAGATTCAGTATATCATATATATTAATCTAGCTCTAGATAGCCGTAAACTTCACGGATGTCCACTCATTCGTTCTGGAGAGACCTTGTCATTAACCAGCGCTGCTTGTGAAGGGTAACATTTGATCTGACAGTGAAGCCATATGATAAAGGTTAGCGGGGGTCACCATAAAAAAGGAACGTTACCATTTTTTCAGAGTCGTGTTTCTGGCCATCTGGTGAATGTAAGTCAAATGTTCACTCTCATTTAAATCAGGAGAGACTTCATCATGAGTGAACAAGTATTTATTCTTTGGCGCACTGAAATGACAGCTGACAGCAAGCGGACAGATTTAGAGTTTGACAGCCGCATTATGATGAGACAGAGAGAGACAGAGAAAGAGAGGGTGTGAATGAATGAGACGCAAAGATAGTCTTCCTGATTGAATTTACACTGAGCTTCATTTAGTTCTGTCTCTACTAAACTACTAAACACTCCAGTGTGTTTACTGTGTCTGTCTGCTGTTTGGGGCTGGGCCGGTAGCGTACAGTCAGTTTTTAGAGTTTTTTAGCTGAAAACAGCTGTTTGCTGTGCCCAAAACAACACTATAAAAGTGGTGAAAGTGGACCAAAACAATTTGCTAAAAGTCGCTATATATAAAGCTCTGTAAAGCTGAGGGGAACTGTAAAGTCAGGTGATACTTCTCTGTGTGAACCGTTGCACATACTGTTGTTAATATAACAAAATTGATTATAACCACTTTAAGAATGAATATGTAGTCTTTCTGTTGTTGGTTTTTTCATCATCTTCACTAGCTATTATCTCGATTTACATACATACATAAAAAAACAAAACAAAATACAAGACAACAAAACATTGATAAAATGCATTAAATTCATGGCCAACATTAGAAAAACATTAAAGAGTAATGATAAATCCACATATTAACCTGCAATTGGCTGAGTACAAACTCAAAATGTTCTCTCATTGTACGCTGTTAAACTGCACATTACTTTTCACATTCACAAAGCTTTTCTTTCCCATGTGGCCTCATTTCCCAGCCTCTCCTGAAATGAAGGGATATGCATTCATTAAATACAGTTTAAGTGATCAGATCTAGAGAGGGTATGCTATCTGACAGGTAAAGCTCCCTGTAATGAGTGGTACAGCAGGTGAAACAAAAGAGCCGGAGTGCAGAACAAAAGACCTTGCATGTGTTTTGGAGCCTTTTCAATCCCTTGGCACCTACCTCTGGAATTTAGCCCTTTTCCCCAAAAAATTTGGCTTCTACACTGTTGGATTTCTGCGCCCCAATTATCCGTCTCTAATCACCCCCCACAGCATTGTGAAGGAGAGGCGGGGGCCCGAGGTTGACGTGGAGTGAAGGTTGACTTGCTTTGATTTTCTTTGGTTGTGCTGTCACATAACAAATTTGCGGCTTGTCGAAAACAGCAGTGAAGATTGCTGTTGCCTCCCAGAACAGGCCCGTCCTCACACACCGCTTTTGTTTCTCTCTCCTCAGTTCTGGTTGCATGTTTTTATCCTGATTTGATGGGACAAAAAAGTTATAATAGGCCTCTGTACGAAAACGAGGGTTTATTGCAACTGTATTTATACAATGTGAAGAGATATTTAGAGGATTTGATGGCATCAGAGTTGTTGTGTGAGAGTTACACAAATCAAAGTCTCTGTAAATATGAGCTTACTGACATGGTGGTCTCTGGTGATAAAGCAGCAGTCACTCTTCAGTACTGCTTTGCTGGTGGGGGGGGGGGGGGGTGTTGGCCTTGCAAGCAGTCTGCCCTTGAGATGCTGAAGAAAGAGATGACTACAGCTGGCTCCAGCAGCAATTTACTGTGTTGGTGTCCCCCCCACTGCGGGAGATAAGGCCTGGTAATGGCGTGGTGTGACAGGGAGATAATGCTTGGTAATGGAGAGGGCAGTGGTGTAGGACATCTGTGGCTGTGCGCTCGTAAAACTTCAGACACATTATATGGTTTTGCTGACACGCTACCCTCTAATATCTGCGCTAACCGTAGCCAACGTGCTCTATAACTGCTTTCAATCTGGCATCATTTCCCCTTCATCCTCTATTAGTCTACTTTTCTTTAAATTGTCTATTTGTCTCCATTGCTCCTCCTGGTCTCCCAACCTCCACTCCAGATGTTTAACCCCAGCATTTCTTTCTTTTCCTGGCCGGCCCGCTCTGCTCTCTAAACCTATATTTGCTCTGTTCCGCTTTGCATACTGTTCGTGACTATTTGTTCTCATAGACACCTGTGGATTTGGCTCAAGGAGTTGTGCCTTATGATCTCCCTGCGAGCACGTGTGTTAGTCAACAAGGATGTTTTGCTATGCTCGTGAATCATTTGCATAGTGTTTGACAAGTTTAAACCACTTGGATCTGTTTCATCATGTACACACCGGAGCCATGAGATCTTCCATGCAAGTGTGTGTTTATGCTTTTGCGTCCGTGCTTTCTTTTCACCATCTCGCCGTTACCTAAAATCCGAACTTATGCATTCAGAATACAGAACAGCCTTCTCTCTTTTCATCTGTGTTTCACAGAGAGAAAGAAGGAAGGAAAAAAATCACTCACATAGTTTCCCCCTCTACCCTCACCAGCAGCTGGGACCCAGAGGAGCGACTGACAGTATTGCGCCCACATGAGTCACGCCTTAGTTACTGCTGTGGGAGATGGAGAGAAGGGCTGATGAGACATCAGGGATGGAGGTGTAGAGCAGTGGAAGTGGTTGAACTACAGCAGTAGCTGCTGTATAAAAGCCCGTAACAACATCTATCCTGCAGCTGTTCTCCACTCCTACCGCAGTAGCATTCTTCACCCTGTATCTTCACCTCTAAATAACTTTCTTACAGTTTAGTGGTAGTCATGATCGTGTCTAAACAAAGTTAGCTTGTCCTCTGTTGCAGAAAGCCATACGCAGATAGAAATAACAACTCTTTACACTCACAAATCTATATTTTACAGTAAAACTACAACATACGACTCTTTATGGCTTTTGTGGTTTTGCAGTGTAATCCAGTTGTGCGTTGCCGCTGTGCGTCACCGTGATCAGCTGCTGTGGCGCTGAGGGTCCTGTCTGCATGTTACAGTGTTGTGCTTCCTGTGGATGTGGCAGTGTTTTCCCTGAACTCCAGATACGCTGACAAACACAAGCAGCCCAACTGTTGCGCTGTGGCACAACACGCTGCCGTTTGGGGTTTGCTCTCCCAACCCTCAGTGCGTTTACTAGAAGAAAGTAAGAAATATATCACTACGTGTGTGTGTTTGGCTGCGTGTTATGTCTGGGCTTGTTCATATATGCAACCGTGTGAGCCTGCACAAACCTCTGGCTGGGTCTGTTTTAATCATTTGGAGACTATTACATAATGCAATAAAACATTACAATTACCACAAGCTAAACATCCAGAACACACACTAGAGAATCTGCGGGCTTGGCATCTCATCCAGCCGTGGGTTTTTTTTATTTTTTAGATGATGGGTTTAGGGGATGTGTGGAGAGAGATGGGGAGAGGGATTCCAGGGAAAATGATAAATCACTTAGGGAAGGAAACACAAGGGAAAAACAAAGCAAGGAGGAAATGCACCTGCCACCTGCAATTGTCCAGCAACTCCACGAGTTATGTCACAGCTCTGTGGTCTGCTGACTTACAGGTGAGGAGTGTGAAGAAAGAGACAGTTTTGCTAAGGTGGTACAGGTCTTCTGATTTCTATTAAGTTTAACACAGACTAGTTCTTTTATGTGCTCCTATGCTGGAGTTCCCAACTTGCATTGGCACCTTCAGAAATTTGGTTGGAGTGACAAGAAGTTTGCTTTGCAAATCATGCTCCTGACACAAACAAATTTTTTCTGCAGTGTTATACAATATATCTTGTCTCCATTTAGTTGATCTGCAGGGTCATTTCCCATTTAATCCAGAGTTTGGTTTTGCATCCAGTTCTGTAGTTTCTCTCTCTCTCTCTCCCACACACACACACACACACACACACGCACGCACACACACATACACACAGTTCCTGGGCCCCGTCATCTTGTATACAGTCTATAGTGTAAGCCAAGACCAACCGACAGAATATAGTTTCCAAAAAGTGGAATTGATGTGGTCTCTTCTCTGTCTGTAAATATACTTAACTATGCCATAACTCCTCTAAACAGTAACTTTTGTCATATGTCATCATGCCTGCTGTATTAGGGTCACACACAGAAATAAGTGTACACACACAAGCAAGGGAGGAGTATAATAACAGGCAAGTGTGGTATGAATCAGAGCAAGATTTCACTCAGCTAATCCACTCAGCAAGCAGCACGTATCCTCCAATATCCTCTGTTTACTCGCTCAGGCTGCTGTTAGTCTTACTCTGGTTTCTTTGCTGTGTTTGCCTTTCTCACTCTCTCTGTGTCTGTCTCTTCCCTCTTTTATGTCCGTCTTCCTCTCTCTTATTTGTCAGACCCCCATTTTCTGTATGCTTAATCCTGCCAGTGGATTTGGATAACTGTTTATCAAAACCACTTCTAAAGTACATTTTCAAAGCCAATAGAAAAGCAGTTTATACATTTAAACCAGCGTTAAATTATACTTTGGATTGTCTGCATTATTACTTAGTATTGAATAATCATTGTAAGGTACAACATCTCATTTCATTTAATCTCTCTGCCTGGATTTTCTTTGCACATGCGCAGTGAATGATACAGCAAGCGTGAGAAGTGAGAGAGAGTGACACACACAGAGAGAGAGAGAGAGAGAGAGAGAGAGACACACACAGAGAGAGACAGAATGACAAAGGATGAAGGAGGTAGTGGTGGTGGAGGGGGGGGGGGGTTGAGGGAAAGCACTGGACGTTTGTTTCACACGTGTGCACTTGTATGTGGGATTGAACACCGCAATATTTCCCACAATCAGCTTTTGTGTGTAGCTGCACGCTGCAGAAAAAACCAGGTCACACGTTATAAGGACGCACTATCACAGATGAGATGCGATTACAGAGCAACTTGGTGACGTATTGTCGGTTGCATGCAACAGTTCGACAAAAGTTGAATAAAAGGAATTTGAAAGTGTTAAACAGTTGCAATAAAAAAATGTTTTCTTTATTCCAAAGTTTGGCAGCCTTGTTCTTCAGCATTTAAAGGAATAGATCGACATTTTGAGAAATACACTTATTCACAAGGATTAGATCAGAGGTAGATACCACTGTCATAATATTGTACAATTTATTGAAGTGAAATATTGAGTGAGTATCTCTGTGGATACGGTGGAAAAGTCTTCTCAATTCCCTGATATGTAGTGAACCAGAACATTTAAAGGTTATAGAGAGTCAGTTCCTGAGACTTTCTTTAAGAGACAGTCTAGTAGCTAAGGTCATCTATGTGTGCGTATGTGAATATACAGCTGCCTGTCGGGCTAAGGCGTGTCATCGCCGTGGTAACACTGAGTGCCTGTAAGAAAATCTGGGTATATTTCTGTTTGTGTTGTGGGTAACTATTCCTGTGTGTTTGTGTTTGTGGGCTAATTGAGAGGTGCCGAGGGCATGTGAAGGGCACGAGACACGTTCGGGTCTGGGAGTGTGTTGGGACATACTGCATTTGTGAGCGTGCGTGTGTGTGTGTGTTTGTATTTTTATGTGTTTGCGCGTGTTTATGTGGCAGCACGTTTCCTTCCTGAACACATCTGCTTCTGAGCTTCACAGCTGATGGGCTTCATCAGGGTTCAAGGTTACAGTTTGCATATGTTTAACTGTGTGTGTGTGTGTGTGTGTGTGTGTACGACAGTGTGTATGTAAGCATGTTGTATGTACTGTCGTGTCAAGTCAGTTTTATTTGAATGGCCCAATATCACAAATCACAGTTTGCCTAAAGGGGCTTTATAACTGTACTGTGTATCAGTGTGTTAACTATAAAATATAGCAGCCATTTGTTTCCACAGGGGCGGATTTATGGGTCCGTCGCCATTCTTTAAATCTCATGAATCCTACAGTTAAACCTTGGAGGTCCTACTCTCTCTCTCTCTCTCACACACACACACACACACACACACACACAGTGAGCTCATGGGGCCTCTATCATCATCTGCACCATCAGCAGACACAAGACCAACAGACGAAAAATAGACAGTTGCAAAATAACCGAGTTGTCTGGCCTTTGCTGCCTTCCAACTTTTCCTTTTCACTTCACTTGACATGCGACTGAAATCATGCATTATTGTCCAAACTATATTCCACTGTGACAGATTGATGGAGTGTTTATTCCTTTAACTACAGAGTCATAGACTTGCCGCTCCACACGTGTGCACACAAGAAGCAAATACCACCCAGCTGTACCTCTGCACATGGGCACTGATACTAAAATGCAAACCCTTTAAAAGGTCAGTTTTAAGGCGTAAATTGATTTTGCATTTAGTTGTCTTAAAACAAGTCAAAACAAATCTGCCAGTGATGTGAAATCCCTTGTCTCCAATGATCAGCTGGAAACAAAAGGACTTCCAGACACAGGTAAAACTGTATTGGAAATAACTGTCTCATCATGATTATTCCTTGACTGAATGTAAGACTGCACACAGTGCACTGCATGACCTGAACAAAGACTAAACACAGTATCTAGGCTTGTTACAGTATGTTTGATACCCAACCCCACCTATATTTAGCGTGGTACCAGCACAGAGAGGGAAAGACTTCCTGGGATTAAGTCAAGCTCTCCAGCGTGCCATTACACCTCATACTGCTCTCACTTCTTTATTTTAGATCACACTGAAAGCCAGCTGACTGATTGGCCCAGACAGCCGCGCAGAGGCTTTTTTAGAGGGGTGCAATGAAATCCTCCAGAAACATGAGTCAGCAGTTATAACTGGGCTTAAATGCAGGACCACCAGCTGTGACCTGCCCCTCTCTCGCCTGATCCATAGACAGTTGTACCATCCTGAATAATATTACCTTTGGTTGACCTCAGTGCGTGCGTATATTTAAATATCCTGTGACCTGATAAAGATGTGTCACACTGAAACAGTTCCCTCTGATTAAAGCAAATTATGGGTGAAGAGGTTGCACTTTTGTATCTGTAATGTTAGGGTTTGTGTTTTTGCCTGCATTTAAGTCCTTTGTACTGTCACTGCTGTATTTGTTGTCTTGATGTCGTTGTCATTGTCGTTATGCTCAGAGTTTAAGCTATGGCTTGAAAAAGAAAATCATGCAGCAGACGGTTCTATTGGATCTCTTATGCTTACTTCCAAAGAGTGTAGGCCAACGTGAACGTTTCATCAGTGGCATCAAGTTTTGGAAATTATTTTGGGTTTACTGTCTGTGCCATAAGAGGGTTTTGGAGCCACAAACTCCAGATTTTGGCAACAGGGTTTGGCCTAGGTGGAGCTTAAGTGGGACAAGCAAGTAGCAATCCCATTCAATGACAAATCTTCAATCATTTTTGCACTAGAAGAAGTGAATTTAGTTGGAGAGACCCCAACCTCCTCTGGGAAAAAAAGCACTGAATTTGTATTTCTAGAGAGAAGTTAGGACACTTTGTATCATGGAGCCTCTGGTGGTCATGAGAGGAACTGCACCATATGATTCTGTTGCAATGGCCTCAGTCTACTTTTTATTCCTTTCTATTATTTATTCATTTGGAAACAAAGCCCCTTTAAAGCTCATTTTGGCAAATTTGTGATTTGTGAAATTGGGCTGTATACATAAAATTGACTTTGACTTGAGTATAAACACAACATTGACATATCACCTTTCAGGTGGATATGGAGAACTTGTTAGCAAACAGCTGACTAGCTGCACATTCAGCAGGTACGGAGCAACATTATCATTCATTTGGAGTCAAGCTTCTTGCCTCCTAATTAATGTAAGTCTGATAGTCACTTTTAGCTGTGTTTATGGTCTTAATGAACTCCTGAGGGAAATACAGTATCCGGCTCCTAGCTGCTCACTGCTCCCCTATATCAGCTAACTAGTTGCTAACTTTGTCTGTTTACCATTTGGTGCTGAGCAGGCAGCGTACAGTGGGTTTTTAGAGCTTCTTTGTTGAAAAAGCTGCTGCTGTGGCCAAAAATTACGCTATGAGAGCAGTGACCAAATCTGTAAAGTTGTGAGCCAGAAAACCACAACAGTGATTTAAGAGATAGAAGAGTCACCAATAGAGATTGATAATGCAAATAAATGACTTCATGCCCCTGAACGCCAATCTTACCTTCAGACTCCTGTTTCTTTAACCAGGTCGCCTTTGAGAAACATCTGCTGAGCTAACAGTCTATTGTTAATTCTGAGTATGAGGCATAGTAGTAGTATATTGCTGCTGCCCTTTGTTAAGGACAACTAACCAGAATCAGACTTCACTGCAGCAGTACGGCAAAATACAATGCGGCTTTGAGTATAATTGCTGTGGATTAGGCCTGGTGTAGCCTGAGATGGCCTGTGTGTTTTTCTGTTAGGAGATGTGTAGATGGTGCAGTAAATGTTGAGGGATTAGTCAAAGCTGAAGGGTCACAGCACTAATCTCATTATGGCAGTAGGGTAAGGAGGGAGGATCTGACCACTCCTGAACGACTTTGCAGACAGCCTCAGGACTGGGGGAATCCCTGTTTCACTGCAGAGGACAACTCCGACACACACATGCAGTTCTCACACTGTAACAAATGCATATTTTAGTTAGTAGTTATCTTTATCCTTCATTTGTTTTAACAGGCATTTTAACCCACTGTTGAGCCTTAGAGTTATATTCTTTGTGAGAGAAGATATACAGAAGAATTGGATAATGACATCTTTTCATATCTGTTGGGTCCTCACTTGTGGTGTTTAGGATGTGATAAACCCTATGAGAGTGTAAACCAAGCTCCAACAGTAACTGGACTCCAATGTCCATGTCAGCTGTAATTATAGAGTGAGCCCAGCACACTGGGATCTTAAGTTATGGAGTGCAGAAACTTGGTGCAGTTGAGTGTGTTGTTTAAAATCATTGAAGACTTGTGGAACCAAGAGTTTAGTTTAAATCACATTACATTGAAAAAGAACATTCTGCTGGTGCATTTTACCCCCTCGGTTTAAGAAAATTTAAACTTTTAAGACGGAACATGGGGCTAAATGACCCGTTAAGGCTGACATATTGCAGTGCATGTGAGATCATGTTGAAACCGTGTGGACAAGAACTGTGAGTCCTCCAAAACAAAACAGTAAAACTCCAAGCGAACCTATAAATGAAATGTGCCTTTCTGTCTTTCCTTCATATGTCTGTCTGCACTCAGCAAACACAGGCACTGCACGCACACACACACTCAAGCCACAATGACACAGTGAGTGTTTCAGCTTTTCTTGTGACAATAATAAAAGCTAGGGCCAGGAAAAAAAAGAGAATGACCAGCAAATGACACGTGGACAGGCAAGTCCTCCCTTCAAAAACCATCCGTTTACTATTTTCCTCTTCTTCCTCTTCACTTATTCCCAGATCTACTGATCTTAGACCAGTTAAGATGTGTTATCTTCCTAGTTTGTGTTTTGCTGTTATTTCAGTCTCCCTCTAGAGAGATACAGGCACTGAAGCGGTGTTGTTAGTGCAAACTGTTTGGCCCAGAGGTTGAAGGTGAAAGCGATCTGTTCACCATCACTCTAGACTCTAGTGTTAAGGCAGCTGGAGCCCTTTGTGCCAAAGGGAAAATGGCCCATTGATTATTAAGCATGTCAAACTCTGTTTACTCTGGAGCAGAAGGATAATTATGTTGACAAGACTTTGTTAGCAGCCATCAGGTGATTACAGAGTACTGCCATGACGACGATGTTGGCATGACTGTGGGACTGTTTGACTGCACTGACAATAAACATCTTAATACATGTGAAAAATGTACTACTGATGTTTGAATCTGGAAAAAAAGACAAGTTAAGATTTCTCTCAGTGTTTTAATAGAACAAGAAAATGAAGACATTCTGTGAAAGCAGGGGGTTTGTTAGGAAACAAATTAAATTACCTCACCCAACTGGCAGATTTTATCACTTGTCTCACAAAATATATTTTTAGATGTTTAATTCTTACATAGAAATAGAGATGTTTGTTGCTTTTTTTTCAACATGTCAGTGTTGATATATGAACAAGCATATCAAATATCCTAAACATGTTACATATGGAGGTATGTGATTAAATGAGCCTACCTCTGTTGTCTGTTACAGGCAATCAATACAATGTGTCCTGACAGCTTATGGCATTCTGTATCTGTATCCTGCTGGGATACTCACTCCAACATTAACCTACACATAACCGATCCCTAATGTGTCCCATGCAACCGTGATGCTTTCATTTTAAGTCCATATTTCAGTAAACAGAAATAAAGCTATCTAACAATTACATTAATATATCTCTGGGCAATATTTTATGGTTGGCTTGTGTGTGTTTACGAGGGAGGTACCACACTCACTGATGGATAGGAGGCTTGTAAAGCGGTACCTTCCCTAAGTCTATTTTATTTAAAAACTGTAGGACTGCAAATAGTTTGCAGGTTAGCATCGTCAAGATATCAGAGATGTAAGAAGAGAAGTATAGGAATCAAAATGTTGAATAAACGTTTGACTGACATGAATGAATTTATTATAGAATTAAAAAAATGTATTTTCTGAACATTTAATTTAACATGTGTTTATGTACATTGCTGGCGGTTCTCTTTGCACAACCTCCCTAATTATAACGCAACATGAGCCCACCTTTTCACACCTTACTGCATCACTAGTGGTACACCAGAAGAAATCAAGCCAAGTTTAAGCCTTATCACTGCTGCTGACATGCTCCTGATGGACAGCAGACATTTTGGTAAAGGTTACCCTGACAGCCCCACTCACAGCTTGAGGAAGAACATGAACATTAAACATGACCAACTGAATGAACCATTCACCCTCGAGGGCCAGACGGAGTGTTCACTGCATTAAGTGGCCACTTGATTTCCAGGGAAACCTAGAGAAATGACAACAAGGAAACAGACCAAACTGGCTGTTTGAAAAGACGAGTTACAGCTGAGCCACATGTTGGAGTCTGTTGTGGTTTGTTGAATGGGATGCAGGTCAGTGGACCTGCCACCTGTCTGTGATCTCTGTTTTAAAAAAACAACCTTAAACCATATAGAGTTTGATCTCAGGCATAGAGTCTGAATTAAACAGGCTCTTCCCTGTGCCACATGTAGTGATTGTGCCAAAATAATCTGTCACTAAATGTCTCTGTCAATCAGCTGGGCCAGTTCAGTAAAGGTTAAAAATCTTATTTTTGCTCAAATGACATGGTAAAGAGACATGTATGTAGTTTGTGTATTTTTGGAAGGGGAATCATGTCTTGGGTTCTCATTTTTCTCCTCTGCCTTGATTACCCAGAAGCAATTGGTCTTCTTACTTCAAATCAGACACTTGCCTGGACTCAGTGGTCACTCATTTCCTTTCCTGTCCCGTGCTTACTGGAGTCACCTTTTCCCACACATTTACACCGATTAGTGCCTGTTGCCTCTTGGCTTTTATGATTTGGATTATTTGATTATCTACTCTAGATGTATTTCATGAATTGTTCTGCTGATCTCACCGTGAGGGCCCTGCAGATGGAGAGACAGACAGGCCTGTAATTCTTTGTCTGTGTGCAGAATGATAATGATTTTGACCCTGGCCTTGGGTTAGCCTTGTCTAGCTTAGCGACGGTTACCACTGAGCTCCAGACAGCAGGCCCTTACCTATGTACGCTTTTAACCCCCCCGCCCTCTCTTCCGGCTGGACCAAAGGATTTGTCGTCAACACACAATCTCGGGAATTATACATACAGATTCCCAAACCCCCTGCTGACACACAGTTTATTGCACAAATGTTGATATGCACAATTGGACACTCAACTAAACAGACTTTGAGCTTAATGCTGAGCACTTAGGAACAATATTTCTGCTGTCTGATCTATATTTTGGTATGCACGT
>JAVQJL010008533.1:0-20000 GCA_036024295.1 Nannoperca obscura | reverse complement strand
TACAGTCGTATGATTTTATCTCGACACCCATTGTGACCACTCTCTACTTCTGTTGTCTCGTTTAGCGGCAGCCACATTTGAAGATTTCCAGATTCGGCCCCACGCACTCAATGTGCACTCGTACCGGGCCCCAGCCTTCTGTGACCACTGCGGAGAGATGCTGTTCGGACTGGTCAGACAAGGGCTCAAGTGTGACGGTGAGGGAAATATGGAGATGATGATGATGTGAATAAGAAAAGACACTTTGATGTGGCCCAGAAATTGCTCTGAGAAATGAATCGTAACACTCACCAAATATGCTCCATCTCCTCCACTCTCCTGCTCTGTTGACCTCCTGCTCCCTGGTTCTCTGACCTATGCCGCCCCCTGCAGGATGTGGACTAAACTACCACAAGCGCTGCGCATTCAGCATCCCAAACAACTGCAGTGGAGCTCGTAAACGGCGTCTGTCCACCACCTCCCTGAGCAGCAGCCAGTCCCTGCGTCTCTCCACCACTGAGTCAGTGTACAGTGTAGGGACGGTGTCCACCTGCACAGAGGACGCCAGCCTCATCCGCTCACACACACAAATGGTATTGGCTAATGTATGCACGCAATGCCCCTGTCAGTTTTAGACCATGTCAAACAGCTTTGTTATAAGTTAATGTCACAAATTGGCTAAACACACTTTAACTCCTCACTGATTTAGAAGGTTTTTAGTTTGCATGACTGCATTCCACTAGAAGTGGTATGCAGCCATCGTAATTTGGGAGAACCTTAAAAGTAAACTGATTAACTCAAAGAAAAAAAACATTGCTGATTGATTCTGCGTATTAATCTAATCTAATTTAAAAAAGTGAAGATAGGGAAGACATTTATTTAGAGAAGAGACGTGAGCTTAAAGCGGCTATGCTCAAAATTTTAATACAAACAATGTATTAAATGACAATGTGAAAGGGGTCGCTGGTAGTGGCGAACCCACAGAGAAGTATCACCTGAATCTGCAGCTCCCCCTCGGCTTTACAGAGAATTTCAGCGGGTTTCAGCTCATAGTGTTGTTTTTGAGAGCAGCAGGCAGCAGACAGTCACAGGAAGCAACTATGTGGTGAACATAGTGATGCATGTAGCAGCTAAAGAGCCAGACATTTCCCTCAGGAGTTGGTAGACACCAAAAACAGAGCTAAAAGAGACTTAATATTAAACTTACTTATTTGCCAAGTTGTCAAAAACACAACTCCTAATGAATCAAATAGCTGCTATATAAGTGCTGGATAAGTAAATAACTGCAACTGTTTGCTAACTAGTTCACCATATGGACTTAAAGGATGATTATATGTTAAAATAAAATTGTGTTCACAACTTGTTTCTGCTGCCCCCAAGTGGCAAAAAACAAAACAAAATACTCTTTAGTAAGTACTTAGTTTGGTAATTTACCTATATAATAGGGTTCTTGCTAGTTTATTTACCATTGATTAGCTCTGTTTCCTTTCTATTCTATTAGCCACGGACCCCTAGTGACGCCCGACGCTTCTACACGGGCCGACCTGTTCATTTGGACAAAATCCTGATGAGCAAAGTGAAGGTGCCCCACACATTCGCTGTCCACTCGTACACACGACCGACGGTGTGCCAGTACTGCAAGAGGCTTCTTCGGGGCCTTTTCAGGCAGGGCCTGCAGTGCAAAGGTGAGCACAGACAAAGAGAGAGGCCCATTTCTGGATGTCCAGTGTGATGCGGAATATTAGCAAAATCTAATCAGATCACATGTAATCCGATCAGACTGAACTGTGTTTTGTTCCTCTCAGACTGCAAGTTCAACTGCCATAAACGCTGCGCGTACAAGGTTCCTAATGACTGCCTCGGGGAGACCATTGGAGGTGAGAAAAGACGCGTTTATGACTCTGTTAACCCTGCGTGGGTTTAATAAAACTATACATTTCTCATCTGCATGTTTCCAGTGTTACTTCAATAACCATACATGATATTGCACATGATCTAACACATCTGAAACTCACTGGCACTAATGTTTTTATCTTCTCAGACAACAGAAGTAACTGCGGTAAGTATTATCAGTACTCAGTATTGATGCATGTAAAGCTGTACACTTCTAATAACCATCCTAGTAGTCATAGCAGCAGCAAGTAGTCACAGCATTTTAAACTCATTGTCAAGTTGCACTCAACACGTTCTCTCCCTCTTTTGTGCACCAGACATGCTGAGTCCCAGCGCAGACCCCGAGGTGCCCATGGACTACAGCAGTGAGTACGACGGCTCAGACAAGTCTTCAATAGATGACTCAGACGAGGCCTGCAGCATCCCGGGGTCCTTTTCTCCTGACAACAACCAGGATGGAACCAGCGGAGATCAGAGGTATGAGGGAAAACGCAAACATTTGGAGAAAATCTTCTGACAGGTCCCTAAAAGAATGAAACACCTGTTTGAAAATAAGTCAAACACACACTTTACCTACTGAATCTGAGTTCTGTCCTTCCTCTAGTGTTTACATCCCGCTGATGAGGGTGGTACAGTCGGTGAGACAGACAACCCGTCGATCCAGTACGGCTATCAAGGAAGGATGGATGGTTCACTACAGCAATAAGGACACACTGGTAAAAAACATTACCGAAAATTCCTCTGCTGCAATTCTCCTCAAAATTATTTGTCATTTTGTCATTGTTGTAGGAACTTAACGTACGGATGTATTCTAGTTGCTTGAACTCACTTTCTTTACTTTCTTTTCTGCAATTTACTGCAGCAAGTCTTTGTTGTTGTTGACTTTCCACTCACTCTGAAACATAAAGAACCTTCTGGTCCTCAATCTATTTTCTCTGTCCATCAGCTCCTCTCGCAAAATTTTCGACCTTATTCATTTGGTCTCTGCCTTTATACAATAAATTGCCTCCTTTTTCTTTTATATTTGTGTGTGTATGTGAGCGTGTGTGTGTATGTGAGCGTGTGTGTGTGTGTGTGTGTGTGGAATACAGAATAGCTGAAGATTGATTGATGATGAGGCTGACTCTCCCTGAAAACATAACAGCACTCAGCAGATATGTGGTGAATTCAAGCTAAAAGCCCATTTTCTGCCTTTTCTTTCTCCTAACGTGCTCTCTAAATTTGACCTCAAAGAAACCTTTCTGCCTCTCTAGTCTTGTTATTGTTTGATTCCCCTCTCTGGCTTCACTAATACCCTCCTTTTTCATTCTTTCGCTTTTGCCTCTTTTCTTTTTCTCTTTGTTTCCACCTTCTCGTCTTGCAGCGTGTACTCCTGCTCGTCCTTCTTTTCATCTGGCCACTCTTCTCTTCCTCTGGACATCAACTCCGAACTTGAAATACATTCACATGGATCCCTAAACTTTGCCCCGGTCCATGCCCCATCCCTCACCCTCTGTCCTCTCTCTGTCCCGCCCCTCAATGTCCTGCCTAACCTCCGTTGCCCCATCCCATCCCACCCTACTCCAACCCCCAACAGAGAAAGAGGCACTACTGGCGTCTGGACTGCAAGTGCATAATCCTTTTCCAGAACAACACTTCCAACAAATACTACAAGGTAAATATAGTTTGCTTCATGAAAAGCTAAGATCTCAAGTGAGTTCTTTGAAGTGTGAAAGCTTTTTTTTTTCATTGCTGCATCACTGGTCCATCCTTGCAGGAGATCCCTCTGTCGGAGATCCTGGAGGTGCGTCCCGCTGGCAACTTCACTCTTGTCCCCCCCGGCACAAATCCTCACTGCTTCGAGCTCATCACAGGCGCCATGTGCTACTTTGTAGGGGAGGACCCCAACACCATTTCCGCTCTGTCCCCCAGCAACCCCCAGACTATCCCCCCGACCCCTCCCTCCCCCAGCCAAGTAGCCCCCAACAGCGGCATTGGCCGCGAGGTGGCCAAGGCGTGGGAGAGCGTGATTCGCCAGGCGCTCATGCCAGTCATCTTTCAGGACGCACCACCTGCTGCGGGGAACACAACTCACAGTAAGTTGAGAGCAGCCAAATGGAGGTAGTGCTTTATTATATTTACTAGTTGGCACATTGCAGCCTGAGATTTATGGATGGACATGTCAGTTCAAGTCTGATAAAGGCCCTGTGCCAAAACACATTGGTCAAATAAAAAGCAGACTCTTCAAGTATGTTGTTCTTTCACCAGTTTAGTATGTATTAAGCGGAGGTTGAGCAAATTCCTCTTTTTTTGCGTTAGGGAAAATACCACACTGTACATGTGAGCTATTAGTCATTAACAAGTTGCTACACGATGCAGAGCTCACAATACATAACCTGTTTATGTTCCTGGTGCTTTGTTTTCAGGACAAGCCTCTATCAGTATATCTGTGTCCAACAGTCAAATCCAAGAGAACGTGGTATGACCTTTTGTCAGTTGTATTTTGTTAATTTCCTTCGATCTTTAAGTGAATAGGGATGTTGATGGATGTATGAAATGTTGCTCACCCACAGGATATTGGTACAGTGTACCAGATTTTTGCTGATGAAGTGCTGGGATCTGGGCAGTTTGGAGTGGTGTATGGAGGTATGTAGATCTATGTCCAGTGATGCTGACTGAGCTTTAGATTGCTGTATTTTCTGAAGATTGTAGCTCCTACCCCCTTCCCTCAGGAGGCTTTGCCTTTTGCCAGGCTGCCATTATAGATTTGAATCTATTCTTAATGGCTTGCCTGGTTAAATAAAGGTTAAATTAAATTAATTAATTAATTAATTAAGGTCAAAATGCATAAGACACATCACAACCCCCCCAAAACACAGACTATACTGATGCATTTAAGATGTTAGTGTGCCAGGCAGAAGTTGTGTCATTAAAGGGGAAATCCACAGATTTCAGACATCAATGTCAAAGGGGGCATTATTAATGTACATAGGTTTACATTCACATAAAGACAAAAGTGTACAAGAAAGAAGAATACATGGAATAAAAACACAATATCTTTGGTTCTGCAGCATCGATCTTCTTCTTTTTAACTGTCCGTCGTGAGTTCGACAATCTTCCAAGAGTACAATGTTAAATCATTTGAGTACTATTTTAAATACATCACAAACTCAGGACCCAATATATGTCCACATGTCCACATTAACAACCACATCTGTTACTAACACGCCATCTCTTCATCAGGAAAGCACAGGAAGACGGGGAGGGACGTAGCTGTCAAAGTCATCGACAAGCTTCGCTTTCCCACCAAGCAGGAGAGCCAGCTAAGGAATGAGGTGGCCATACTGCAGGTACACGCACACATACGTTTCATTGCAGCTACAAGTGGCTTTTGTTTGTATAAATGTAGTAATGCTGAAATAGTAACAAGGGCCATTTCCAAAAGGAAGTTCTTCAAACAGTTTCCCCCATTTTTACTTCTTAGGAACAGATGATTCATTGTCTGGCCAAAACAATCTATGATTTGTTGTCCATTTATTTAAAAGAAAGGAAAACCCCAAACCTCCATTGTACTTATGAGTGTTTTAACAGAACAACAGTATAAAAACAATCAAATTTTAGGGAAAATTTGCTGTGTGGTTTAAAAATAGCCACATTTCCATCTACAAAGATAGGTAGTTAGATTGCCACGTTAATGAATAACTTCCTTCTACAACGGCAGCGTGTGTTCCCATTGATGAATCATAATTATTAAAATTTCAAGAAATTATTTTAGATTTTCCACAGTCATTTGATAATACGTATGATATTTATTAAGAGAATGGAGAGCATCACAAGCTGTAGCTTCTGTCTAAATTAGTTTAATCTGTAGACAGATCTTTTCTGTTATGTTGTATTGTTTCCTACTCTACAAGTGCTTTTTTTTCTTTTTTCTGTTGTTCATGTTAAAATGTAGAAACAAAAATACGTTTCAGTTTCAGTTTCTTGATTTTTTGGTTTCTCTGGTTTACGCTCAAATGTACAATACATAGTTTTCCAGCAGATGGAGACAGCGATGCATTAAACCGTCTATTTACTGTCTAGACCTGTTTATGACTCTGTCACTAGAAGACCTGACTTCCCCTTCTACAGTTACTCACTTGGCCTTTCAGACTTAAAAGGCTCTCTCACATCCGTCAGGGTTCCAGTGAAATATGTTTTAACGTATAAATATGAGTAATAAAGATTCTGTCTGGAGAACATTTTATGGTATTTTTGGAGCAAAACTACGTAATAATCACTTTCTTGTTCTCCCTGCTGTGTTTCACATTTCTCTCCTATACTGTTTATTTTCTTTCTGTCTCTGTCTCATTCTCTTTTCCCATTTACCTGAAACTGCCATGCTGTTCCTGTCTCTCACACTGTTTAATCTGCTCTTTCAATTTTCACTCTGTTTGTGTCAATACTTCTCTTTCATCTCTCTCTCCTCGTCCACTTGCTATTTTCCTCTCCCCTTCTTTTTCTAACAAATCCCACTTTCCATTTGCTCCTATATCTCCTCCTTCCTTCCTCCTCTTCTTCCTCTCTGATCCCTCTCTCAGAGTTTACGTCACCTGGGCATTGTGAACCTGGAGTGTATGTTTGAGACCCCAGAGAAAGTGTTTGTGGTGATGGAGAAGCTACATGGTGATATGCTGGAGATGATCCTCTCCAGTGAGAAAGGCAGATTGCCTGAGAGGCTCACTAAGTTCCTCATCACACAGGTGTGTATGCGCCACCGCAAAGAAGGGATTTGTTGTGTGCGCAGAAATACACTACACTACAACATGAAAGGCGTTGCTGCTGTTGTGTGTTTGTGTGTCCCTTATTACTGACAATGACGTCCTGATGCTGTAGCGTCTTGCAACATGTTGCATATTTCATGTGTATTTTCTTATATTTTATAGTGTGTTTGTATGTGGCTTAGTTGTTTCTTATAAGCAATTCATATCCTGTTTGTGCTGTTGTGGGAATGTATACAGATTCTTGCAGCTCTGAGACATCTGCATTTTAAGAACATCGTTCACTGTGATCTGAAACCTGAGAATGTGCTGCTTGCCTCTGCTGATCCCTTCCCCCAGGTAGGCAGTATACACAAATACGCATTCAGACTTTAAAATGATCCATTCTCATATGCTGCAGTTATGTTTTTACACTTTGCAATGAGCACATCAAAG
Source organism: Nannoperca obscura (assembly GCA_036024295.1). Classification (NCBI taxonomy): domain Eukaryota; kingdom Metazoa; phylum Chordata; class Actinopteri; order Centrarchiformes; family Percichthyidae; genus Nannoperca; species Nannoperca obscura. Next base: position 12,954 of record JAVQJL010008533.1, on the reverse strand, counting down.
AACTTGACATGCAACAGGGGCCTCCCATTTTACCACTTCCTTTTGTGTCAAACTACGCAAACAACAACGTGACATCTTACCTACTTTCCCTCGCTGTTTGCTTGTCTCAGGTGAAGTTGTGTGACTTTGGTTTCGCCCGTATCATTGGCGAGAAGTCTTTCCGTCGCTCGGTGGTTGGCACCCCCGCCTACCTGGCCCCGGAGGTTCTGCTTAATCAGGGCTACAACCGCTCACTGGATATGTGGTCGGTTGGCGTCATTATGTATGTCAGCCTAAGTGGAACATTCCCCTTTAACGAGGACGAAGATATCAACGACCAGATCCACAACGCAGCCTTCATGTACCCTCCCAACCCCTGGAAACATATCTCCAGTGATGGTAAACAAGAGAGGGGAGGGACAAGAACAAAGCTTTATTGTTAGTCACCTAGAGATGGTAGTTTATTAGGCACACCTAGCTAAAAAATGAAGGTTAAAAAGTTATACTGACATATATTTTTATTATTTTGTCCACCCCATTTATATAAATGAAGGTACAAATGACAAGCGGAACATCAAAACCTTCTTGAAGGAAGCATTTATTGCAGGTTTAGTTTCAGTTTTAGCTGCGTGTACCTAATAAACTGACAACTGAGTGTAAATAATGAAAGCTTAACATGAACTGTCAAAGCAGGATATTTCACAATACATTTTGCAAAAATGCCCTGATATGTGATAAGCCACTTACTACAGAAACTGGGTTTCCATCTGCAACATGATGATTCAGTCATCACAAATATCCATCACAACTATATGCAGTAATATGGAGTCAAATTGTTCAGATGAAGCTGGCATGTTCAGGCATGATTTTTGTAATAACTTGATGTTTGTACTTTTGTTTTTACAGCAATCGACTTGATCAACAACCTGCTGCAAGTTAAGATGAGGAAACGCTACAGCGTAGACAAGAGTCTCAGCCACGTATACTTACAGGTAGCATATTCAAACTACTTGTATGCACATAGAAAACCCCCCACTGTTTAATATTTATTCATGAAAAAAGAGCATGGTATAAAGTCTGTCTGACACATGGGTAGTTCATCACACTTCCAGTTAATCCATTAATCCCTAATTCAAAGTACAGGAGGCAGTACTTTTTCCAGATAAGGCGACTGTTAATAACTTTAGTGCAAATCCCTCTGTAAAATCTATGGCATTACAGAAAATGGCAAAAATATAAACACGAGGACATTCAAAATAAACTTCGAGACGGAAGCTCAAGAATGATATTTTGGAACTTTACTAGAACGTAAGCGGACAGATTAGTTGTAAAAATGATGTTTTCATTGCACAGTTCTTAAATGTCTCCTTCAAAACAAACTGTGTAGCAGTGGAGAAACAGACCAGCCTATGGTCATTCAGGTTCTTACTGGCACACACACACACACACACACACACACACACACACACACACACACACACACACACACACACACAACCTAAAGTGATGACTGGATGATGTGCTATAAACATATAAAAGCCCATTTAGCTTCGATCTAATTTCAAGGCTCCTGAAAATGAAACCTCATGCTTGTGTTTATTCCCTGCTTTTCGTTCCTCAGGACTATCAGGCATGGCTGGACCTGCGGGAGCTTGAGACTAAACTCGGCGGGCGTTACATCACGCATGAGAGTGATGACAGCCGCTGGCAAATGTTTGCCCGTGAACACACTCTGCCTTACCCCGCTCACCTCGTGCCTCCTCCTCCTGCGCCGGGCTCTGACGATGAGGAATGCGGGGAGGATGCGGATGTGCAAGGTCTCACTGAGAGGGTCAGCATCCTCTGACCAGAGAAAGACACAGGACTCAAGCTCATTTAGGAAGCAGGAAAGTGGTAGGGAGAGGGATGGAGGAATGGATGGTCCACCTACAGCCTGAAAGGGACTTATTGCTACAAATTATATGGTTCTATTAAGAATAGTTTCCAGCTGTTAAGACTTTCACGACACAGCACACACATCTGTGTGTCAGCACTCAATTGTGCAGCAATAAATCAGGTTTCTCTGTTCCACACCGAGGTCATCAGAACTTTCTTCTGATTATTTACCTCTGCTGTTATTGCTCCTCCTTCATCTTTTGAATTCTTTGAACTCTGTTCATGATGAAGACCAACCGCTCGACTCTCTTCCGCAACGTCTGGGCGATTGATAAAATGCTCCAGATATGAAGCATGAAATAACGTTTCACCACAAGCGATCAAGATAAGACTTTCATTTGGCAGCTTTTATTGAGGTATTTTTCTAAACAAATAGGAGTTCATATTTAAAATTATACTACCTCCCATTAAAAGAGAAGTAACATTTATTTTTAGTGTCATTTAATTGGACTGAGTGGAACTACAGTGTCTTGAGTAAAGACCGGTTCAATCTATTTTCAGAGATGAAAGGCTTTACAGTGACAAAAGACTTCTTCTGTGCTCTTAATTGCTAATGTGCAGGCATGGAGTCAAACCCGTCTGTATTCACAAATGTATTGCCATAAATGCATGTCCTGTAGTGAAAACTGGAAGTATTGACAGCAAAACCTCCTGTAATTTCCATTAGTTTTGAGCCGCAATAGATTCTATAAACACGTGTGACGTCATTGCAGGTTTAAAAGAACTCCAGCATTGGTCTGTTTTTATTACCTGCCATGATCAGACGTGTGAGACGTTTCTCCCTGCAGCTGACAAATTATACAACATAAGCCACAATGACTGTTGCTAAATGGTGAAAATTGCTTCTATTGTGTTGAGTCGCCGGCTCTCACCAATCTCTGAAGTCAGGCAGTTGTGTATTTAAATGGTGAAGAACATGTCCTCACAGGTGTGTATATAAGATTCAAATAATGTCATTGAAGGCAGCATTTTTACACCTGAGCAGGTAAACAGCACAGCTCCTTTTTTTTAATTGTTAAGAAGAGCAGACCTCTCCCTATGATGTATGTGCATAGATGGACAGCTTGGGTTATTAAACTAGATTTTGAAGAGTGTATGTAGTTTGATTACTGAACTACATGTCATGTCAATGTCTTGCATGTTTCTGTGAAGTAGAATTATCTATATACAATATAAAAGATACTGTAGTTATGACGGTCTATTATACACATGTGTAACCTGACGTTTATGTAGTAGTGCGTAGACTGTGTATGACATGTTTGAAGGTTAATCCTAGCCTTGATAACAGATAATACAAACCTTGGGCAATAATCTGTTTTTGTCCTGGATGTTTTATTTATTTTAACATTTATTCGTACATAAACTGTCATCTAGAAATTTTAAGTATTAGTTTTACAGAGAGAAGACACATTCTAAACAGAGCAGCCATGGATATGCGATGATGATTCAGTACCAAAATACTTGTCAGTCACATACAGACAATTCGTTTTTTATCAGTGATATATATTTAAGAAGCAAGAGCCACAACTGTCACTCAAATTTTCTATAATGGAATAACACAAGACAGATTAATAAGGACTGCTTTTTATACTATTATTATTATTATTATTTTGTCCCTCTCTGAAGAAGCGCAAATTATTCCAGATATTCTGACTGTAATTTCTGCTTAAATATATTGACAACAGGCAAATGACATAAGGATGCTCTCAGATAGAAGCACGCAAAATTGGCTTATTTCAGTTTATATATGGATTTACATATACTTTTAATCACACACAAAACAAACTACTCACAGCTATCAGAGGACAAAGACACTTTTTTACACATATAACACCCTACGGACTGAGTGGCACTTAAGTGGACCCTGTGGCTATAGAGGCAAGGAGAAAGCATTGTTTTCTATTCTGGGATGAGCGCACTTCAGCCATCTACTCTGGCAAAAGTGCACTCTTGTTCCTACTACACTGCATCCTTCATCATTGTCAAACGGTGCCAAATGATACACTTTCTCTCTTTCGGCCTTCTTTTATTTCTTTAAGGTGTAGGCAGGGTTGTCGCTATCCCATCAGCCACACTTCTCCAAGCTTCTGTCTTTGCATTGCCAAGCGGCAAGGTGGACCGTTCACTCGGTAAGCAAAAGAGACAGAGCCTAATATCAGAGTGACCTGGCACCAGCAATGAAGTTTGTATTTAGCTTCATCTAATTCGGCGATAAAGCAACGTTGAATTTGTCACATTGTATCCAGTCTGTTCTGAGCGATGACCTTGAAAGATGAAAGGCGCTTCATAAATGAAAATACACCTATGCTCTCAGCTGCTATAGCAATGGATTTAGTGGAAGTTTTTTATTGAATGTCCTCCATGTTTACTCAGACAAGCTGTACACTCAACAAATTAGATCAGTTTTGTTCAATCTAAGCCTGATAATCAGACGGAATTGCCATTTCGTTTCACTTTAATAATTCATTCTATTCTGTTGCTGAACAAATCTGAGATGTGGATGTTGATTCAAAGGTCTTTAGACCCCGGTTAGTTCAACTGAAACACACAGTTGATAGTAACATTAAAGAATAATGGGCACTGTAATTTTTTGCAAATGTTACTAAAACATTAAAAGGCAGATTTGTTGAGGACTATTTTCAGCAGCGGATTAATACACATTTGGAGCTTCAGTAAGTTTTCAGTAAGCAACAGAAAAGTGTGTGTGGGATTGACTCAAAATGAACTGCTGAGGCAATGTGCATGGTAATGAAGGAACACGTTATCCAGTGCTCATTGATATGTTTTCAATAGTTTTTGCTACAGCAAGGTTTGGTTACACAGACTATACAGGATCGATTTATTGTTGGTTTTGGGTGACAATAAGAAAATAATGTCTGCAGAATTATCCTTTTCAGACCGAAGAAATCCACTTAGAACTGAAACATTAACTGCAAAGTTTTATTGAATTAGTGTGGCTTCGTGGAAATAACAGGAAACCAAAACCCTCCGCAATTTGGAATGCGGACTGGAGTCATTGTCAGTAACTAATTCTTGAGATAAACATCAACTGTCAGTGAACTCACAAAACGTCAGTAGCTCTGGAAATGTTTTGTAACGTAATCGCAAGTTCTGATTCGGCACTTTCCTCATCAGCCGTTCTGAATGCAGAACCAAGCAGTTTGGCTATCACGTCTATTTAAAGGCTATGCCAGCTGCTGAGTTTGCCCTTGCTCTCAGGCATAATGCATTTTGAAAGAGAATAACCCAGCAGTGTAAAACAATTTGCAAAATTACAGAAAATTGCAGAGCAATTCCAGTTACCAGACAGATGCAAAACCAAAAGGTACACAAGAGGTCGTTTCCCATCACACCAGCCTTTGCAAAAATGACTCTAACTTTGTTATATACCTGTTGGAGGTATGAAATATTAAATACTTCTAATCATGTCTAATCGCAAAATTAGGAAGTTTTTTGTATTTAATTCACATAATGATTTGTTATAGAATAAAGAGACACACACAAAAAACAAGGAAACAGACAGGGTTCATGGTTGAGAAATTAAATGACAGAATAGACTGTCAATTAGTAGTAGTCAAAGGTTAATTAAATGTGTCAATTAACAATTTAATTTCATCATATTTCTTTTGTGAGCAATGAACACTCTCTTGGTTGATAAATAGATTTGTAAAATGACAGTTACATGAAATCTGTTGCTAACTGGCCATCTAACTAACACCCTTTGATTTCTCCTTCACACAGTCACATGACCGCAAGAGGTCACTTGTCAGAAAATCTTTAACAGGTTGTTTTAAGTGTTTGAACAAATAACTGGTGCTGTCGTTTTACTGTTGAGGCCAGTCTATGTGGCAGTGGCTTCAAATGAAATGTGTGACATTGTGGTTTAACAAGGGAGGTCAAGTACACAATTAGCTCAGCTTTCATGGGTTTAAGGGAGGAAACTGTTGCTAGGAAACTAATAAAACGCACATCGTCATATCCTCTTTTCAAAAATAGCAATAGATTTTAAATTCTGCCATTTCAACTTAAGGCTTAAGAAAAAAAGATGCGAAAGGTAACTTTTACCACCCCTGCCATTTAGAAAATGTCAGCACACTTCACAAGTCTTGAACTTAGAGCTATCACAAAAGTCCTACCCACAATGTCAACTTCTGTCATGGGAAAGCTTTCGTTAGGACGATGCAGCATAGTGAGGTAGCTGACTTGCCGCAGGTGTGAGATAACTGCAAATGTCTTGTCCTGCTTTAAATTTGACAAAATTCGGGTTGGTTTGCAATGTTACCTTCAAAGGCAATGTTGTCAGAAGTTTCAGTCAGCAAGCACACAAAATTACTTTGTGAATAAGACACTATTTTTATGGAAATATGCTTGTAGCTGGAAATGGCAATACAAAGGGTTGCACTTACTATGTATTACTGTGTGCAACATACCAAGCATAATACATCATACAGGAAGCAGGAGAAGAACAGAGAAGACTTTAAATAGTATAGTCTCTGCACTGCAGAGTATATCCATCATCCTAAAGAGCTCCTGAGTCATGTGCAGCATAGCATACTTTGCTTCAAATAGGAGTGTCCAATCTACACATTGTAACGTTACAGTATATTTATAATAATGAAAGTAAAACATCATGACAGTAAGCTACCAACATTTAAAAAATAGGCTCACATTTTAAACAAAGCTTTAAACAGTGCCCATATGTTCATTTTTCCCTCTCAATACTGCCCTTTAAGGGATCCCTTCCCATTGCACTTTCAGTGGAAGAGATGGAGAACAAAATACACAGTCCTCTCTCTGTGCCAAAATGAGTTCCAAAGTTGAGCTTTGATTCTTTGAGCTTTGAAATGGATTATTTTGTTTACAATCCCCTGCCACAGCTCAAACAGGAAAGAGCTGAGGAAGCAAAGAATTGTATTTTGTACTAAAAAGGCTATAGCTCTGTAAAATCCTGACTTGATTTGACCAACACCGACTGCTTAAGTCTCGTCAGCAGAACTTTAGAATGCATTTTTGCAGGAAAAAAAGGACTGTGGAGTTTGCCCTCCATCTCTTCCTCTAGATACATGTTCTCTTCACTGCCAGTATTCAGGATGAATGATTACACTCAGCAACTGCAATTCAGCAATCACTCTTCCAATGCACATATGAGCACAACACAAAATGTCAAAATGACAAACTGTTAGTGTGATTCTTTGAAAATCCACAGTTTGGATTATAGTGTTTTCAGAACGGAAGAGTGGATTAAATACATTTCAAATTATATAAAGTTTGCTTTTTTAGCAACCCTGAAACATAAAATAGTGTCTGTTTACTGAAGACTTGAGAAATGCTTTCAAATTGAGAAATATGCTGTGAGGAAAAGCTTCTATTTCCACCTTTTAAGATTAGCTAAACTGAACTATTAGCTGAACTGATACAGCTACATCATAAATATGATCGACTACCACAGAGCTGCACTCTAAAACACTCACTTGGCGTCTATGGACAGCCCTTAAAAGGGGCTTGAAAGCTAGAAAGCCCCTTTTAGAATATTTAACTGTAAGAGTCATTGGAAAAAATGATTTACCATTTCCTCTTTCTCATCTTCCTTTTTCCCTCCCTCATCTATTTCTTTCTCAGGTATACATTTTTTGCTCATAGGAAAAAACACAACATTCACAGCTGGTTTAAATGTTTACTCAACACATTAACAGATCGGCTGAAGCTTTCGGTCACAGATTCTTTTCATTAACAGAAACAGAACCTTGAATATTGCACTAACACAGGGTTGTTCTGGGTAAAATACCATATGTGATAACCACACAGTTCATCAGAATCACAATCAGAATCAGAATCTGGTTTATTGCCAAGCAGGTATTCGCATACAAGGAATTTGTATGTAATTTGTGGAACAAGAGCAACACACAAAACAAGAAAAAACAATGTGCACCAACACACCGAGGCAGCCATCTGTGGCGTCATCTTAAATGCGGCATACCACTACCTGGTGGAAAGCTCATGGCACGTAAATTCTGTTTTCTTGCATTGAGTCATACTGAAGGTGATCAGCCTAACTCCTCGTCAAAGGAACTTAGACTGATGAAGTGAAACCTGTTCTGAAGAAGTGAAAATATCACCATTGAGATTTACACGAACACTGGACAGTTTTACTCATATCGATGTGAAAGTAAAATGGTGAAATCAAAGTTTAGATATATGACTTTCTGGATATCCACAGAATTTCCCCTTGAATACAATGCTCACATTATACAGTGATAGAAGATGTTTCTTTTCGTTTTCTGTGTCTGAGGAGCGTTAACATCTGCATCATCATTTCTGGTCCACCACAGTCTGGTGTTTCTCCCCACCCCTAAAACCAACTTCCTGCGTGCACGTGTGCAAAACCAAACCTCCCTCCCCTTTTTAGACTTCGTCTCATCTCTTCCTCACACTCATTGCTGACATTTCAAATGTGGCTGTCAACAGCAAGTAATCTCAGCCAGAACAAAAAGAAAACAGACAGTAAACGGAGAAAATAACGCTTGCACTCTGTAGTTATTGTATTGGCTGATAATTATCTAGTGTTGTAATCATCTGAGAGTACCATGGGACTGCAGTGGCCTGGCTGCATGCCAGCAGCTCTGAAGAGTCTCTTCTGAACCTCTGACCCAGCTCTGGAATTGGTCTGAAAGTCTTCACCCACTGGACAGCTTTCTTTTACAATCAAGACACACTTCTTATCAGAAACAGCAGGTGAGGACATTATTGATTACAGTTCTGGGTGTAAGATGTCTTGAAAGTGTACTAGCAACGGTGGAAAGGTAAAAAAATTTGTTTTAGTGTTTAGCAAAAAGGATGTGAGCGGTATTAATTCAGTTTGTTCTTTTCGTCCCCAGTGGACTGTTCTCATGGGAAAGACAACAAGCTTGAGGCTGTGTGAGTCGGCGTTGCAAAAATAATTAGGTTCGAAATGTTGATTCTCTGCAGGATTTAATGTTTTCTGTGCTTTCTCAGCGGTGGTCACTACATCAAGTTGAAGAATGCAGCAGAGAACTGCTTGACAAGAAGAAATAGTGGAAATTCACAGGCATATACTGTACAAGTGGACTGTGATACATTTGAAACACAGCTCTGGTATTAGGGAGGCAAACTATAAAACATGAAATAAAATATACTTTTCCATTTGGCTTGGAACAAGAGATTTGACATGTGGCACATTCCTTCTCTTGAAGCTTTGTTCTTTTAAAGCCTCACTTGTGAAAAGGTTGTGTAATAACATCCAGGCGTTGTCCAGCTTATAATATTAACAAACGCATAGTTGGCTCAGATAGACCAAATTATGGACTGAAGCGTGGACCAGTTGTGTAAAGTATGTATATGTGATAAAAAAAAAAACGCTTTACATGTGAAAAAGAACAAAAAAAATAATGAAAAACTGTAAACTACAGGAAAAAGAAAATATTGATAGAAAAAGCAAAGATAAAAGCATGTGGATGGAACAAACTCTTCTCACTAATAGGCCTGTTGTTAGCAAGAAGGGAAGACCGACGTGTGGTTACTCAGTGTAGCCAGACTGATGACTAAACTGCAGCCTCTGAATAATTTTTCAAAAGGTTTCAGATTAATGAGCAAAACGTTCCGATAAAACAATCAGTGTAGTTTCCCAACCCACATTATTTGAAAAAGTGAAAATGAATAATCCATTAAATCAAACCCATTTCCACATGCCTGTACGCACGCACGTGCACACAAACAAAGACACACGCACACATTATCATTCACTAAAGATGGGCTGGCTCTAAATGGCTTCTCCATTATTGAGTTTGGATGGGACAGCCGATCTATATCCAGACTTTAATGGCATTAGATGCTTCCTGAGCCAGTAAACCAAGCCCAAGCTGTAGAACAAAACATAGAAAGGAAAGAAATATCAAAGAATGCCACTCAGATACAGAAATATAGCCATAAAGATACAGAACACAGGTTTAATTTCCTGATGCTGATACCTCAGGGAGCGACAGGAAATAGACAGAATAAAATCGACTAAAAACTTAAAAGAATACATTAAATAAAAGCTATTGAGGGCTTTTGTCATTTTACATTAAAAAAATAGCAACCATATGTTGTTTTTGTAGGAAGTGGTTAAAGTAATTTACATTAAGAGACTTGTGACTTTATTATAAGTTATTTTCTGGTGACATTTACCGTTACTCTGGTGCTATTTCAGCACCAGAACATTTTGAAGAGGAAGCAACACAGACTGATGTCTAGGATGTGTTTGCCTAACAGGTGGGAATCACACAGCTCTATGATGAACTGGGACTGAACATGCATCTACAGTGTAAATCAGGGAAGGAAATAATTGATTCATTCATACAGAGCCTGAAGCTCTCGTAACTCATTCTTTAAGCCACAGTAAACATTTAAATCCCTCTTGAGAGATGCTTAAGCGACCCAGTTCTGCTGATCATATCAGACATTATCTTTGTACCGATACATTTAAAATTAGCACTAAATGAGTGGGTCTGACTGTTAATGATTTTGTCCCCGCAGAACTGGACACAGAAAAGCACTGATTATAGTAAAATGCAAATGCTCTCTTTGCGAGTTCAGTCAGTGCTGCCCCGGCCTGGCACTCAGACTTGAACCATGCAGGGCAATAAGTGCGACAGTTTATAGACACTTTGTCAGGGAGCGGAGTTTTCTACATCAATTTTATCTGATATAGGACATTAGTTCCTTAATGCTCTCAGTTTCCATAAAAACCAGGACATTTTTGAAGGAAATGCACAACATTTTGTCTCCATACAGAGCAGTTGAGGCAATAAGGAAGGAATTTTGGCATTCTCAGCTTTTGTTAGTACTGTGGGTGCAAACTGTTATCATCAGGGAGTATGACTAAGCTTTTATCTTCTCTACGGGGGCAAACTTCAACTCTCTGCCCAATCACCATATACTGTTGAGGCAGACTGCCTCACACTCAGGAACACCAGAGGACAAATGATTTTATCTCTTTAGCTCATAGAACCATGAAATAGGGTCAGGGATTCAAAATGTCCAAGCTGTCCTGTGGATTTTAAACTCTTACTCTTTTTTTTTAAAAATTTCTAACCAGGTGACAGGAAACTAAAGGAACAATGAACGTTACAGTCACATCGCCAGCGACGACCACAAACTCAACTCCAGCAGGGTGTGTTCAAATCAACAAAAGCGCCATCAGTGACTTCCTGATGTCTGTTTACATCCTGGCTTTTATCTTTGGTTTGATCTTCAATGTTCTGACTCTGGGCCCCATTTGGCAACAAGTGCGGAGGCAAAATGTTCTTGGAATCTTCCTTCTAAGCCTGTCCATCTCTGACATGCTTTTCCTGTTCATTATGCCCCTTTGGATCAATTATTACCTGCAGGACCACCACTGGAAGCTAGGTGCTATATCATGCAGCATAGCTGGCTTCCTCTACTACTCCAACATGTACATCAGCATCTTCCTGCTCTGCTGTATCTCCGTGGACCGCTGCCTGGTGGTCACTTACCCGCTCCGCTCCAAGACCCACCGTACATCATGCTACGCCTGGGCACAGTGTGCCACTGTTTATGTCGTAGTGATGGTGATGCACGTCATGGTACTGGTCAATGACAATCTCACAGACGCCCACGATGACAAAAACAACAACGATCGCTGTTATGAGACCTACCCCATGGAGAGACCTGTCGCCTTGTTCAACATGATCAGAGTGGGTATCGGCTTCCTGCTGCCCCTGCTGGTGTTGGCGGTGAGCTACTGGAGGGTGCTGGCCACTGTGGGCCAGAGTCCCGGCCTGACTGCCCAGGCCAAGAGGAAGGTCCGCATGCTGTCCTTTGGGGTGATTGGGATCTTTTCAATTTGCTTTGCTCCATATCACATTCTCCTGCTCATACGTTCACTAGTCTTCTACTACAGCAATGAAGCAAGTTACTGCGCGTTTGAACAGAAAATGCACTGTTTCTTGTCGTGTACACTGGCACTATGCAGTCTGAACTGCGTGGTGGACCCTGTACTGTATGTGCTGGTCAGTAACGGAGTCCAGGAGGAGGTGAAACTGTGTTGGAGGAGACATAGAAGGACACAGACAGATGCTAACTGTGCTCTATCTGCATTCAACAGAGGGAAGTCTAATACTAATTTAATATGAAAAATAAGCTGTGTGTGAGTGGACAACTGCGCCTGTGCATTCGAATGCATATGCGCGTGTATATGTGCATACATTATGCATAATACTGTAGCTATTTATATTCATGTCTTCATTTTCAGATTTAACGTGTAAGTAGCAGGATTATTTACACCCATAATCAACCCTTCATGACAGACAATCAGATATCCTTTGACAGAACCACCCTACCGCCTTTGTCTGTTTTTTTTCCTAACTCATATCCTGTGCAGTGTAGAGGAGGGGGTTGAATAACGATAAAAATTTCAGAGCTGTGTAATTGGAATGCACTCCCGGGTTCTGCTCTCCCAAGAGTTCTTCACTGGCAGCCACTTCTGGATTGTGCCTGGACACAGTGGGGTTGAAGAGCCCCTGTGTTTTCTCTCCAATCTGTACAAGGATATTGTAAGTGTGATTGTATGACCCTGGTATAGCTAAAGCATGACATAAAGAGCATCTAATAGCATGCCTGTGTGTCGTTAGTGTCTGTCCGTCAGTGAAACATGTTGAATGTAAATCCAAATAAACCAGTGGTTTTAACAGGTGCTTGGGTTTTGGGCTGTTTCGTTTAGGCAGAAAACATGTGACGATTAATTTTGCATTTGGCATTTTATACATTTCCACAGGGAGGAAAGGCCTTGGGAGAGGACAAGCCCGTACATCCAAGCACTTTGCCATTACCATCACACATAAAGGTAATCATACATCTAGCACAGCTGTGTGCTGCACAAGTGTCAAGTGAGCAAAGGCTGCAATCAGGAGATCTCTGTGTGTGTGTGAGAGAGAGAGAGAGAGAGAGAGAGAGAGAGAGAGAGAGAGAGAGAGAGAGAGAGAGAGAGGGGGAGCTAGAGACACACACAGAGAGCTAAAGTGG
>JAVQJL010008531.1:0-14845 GCA_036024295.1 Nannoperca obscura | reverse complement strand
CCCCCCCCCGTATTTTCATAATGTCTTTGCATCTTTCCAGCAGCTCCTAGATACATTTTCACTCCCTAAACAAGACTTTTTTAGATACTTGCAGGTTCACAGTTTGGTCCTCAGTGTGTTCCCTGACTTTTCCAACCTACCCAGTGGTACACCCTTAGATAGTTTCCTCAAACCAAACACAACCTTTAAGGTTTGATTTCTGTTATATACAACCAAATTCATGTACTACACCTGAAATCACTGGACTCTTTGGATGGAGATTTTAAAGAGGTTACACAAAACCTCAATTTGTGCAAGACAGTGTCATTCAGTGTGAACTCATTTACTGTGCCTATTACACTAAGACTAGCAAAGATTTATGAGAATGTTTCTCCAACTTCTGATACGTGTCAACACAAGATTGGCTTTGCCCACTGCTATCCATATATTGGCCGAAGATTTTTGATACCCAGTCTAAGGTTATCGGGGAGGACATTGAGTTTAAGTGCTCTGTTTGTGTGTCTCCTTCATTACCTTCCCTTCATAAAGCTAAAAATGATGTCACAGCCTTTACAACCTGATTGGCTAGACATTGACCTCCTGGAAATTGCAGCTGCCTCCCTCACATACCCTCTGGATAAGAGATATCTTATATTTCATCAGATTGGAAAAGATTCAGCTTCCAATTAATGGTTTATCCAATACATTTGATGACATTTGGGGTCTTTTCTTCCAATATGTCAAAAGGATTAAATTCCCTCATAGTGAGCTTGTTGTTGGAAAGGGTGATTGTTGTGTATTTATTGTGATGTAGGTGATGTGGCACTACAGGTCTTAATATGTCTATAATCCCTTGTCTGATGTTTTTCTTTTCCCCCTCTTTTCTTTAACTTGTTTTTTGTATTTATTTTCTGTGTGTTCTTTTCGTTTGTGTTAGTGTGTTGTTTCTGGTTATATTTTTACTTTTCCTGTCTTTGTCTGTATTTAAAATAAAGTCACTCTACAACAAATATAACATAGATAGATGTTTTGGAAAATGTGTTTCCAGAGTGTGAATGTATGTATATATGCATTATTTTATGGCATGTGTGATTTATTAATTTGATATGTTTTATACCAGCTGGCCCTACTACTAACCTCCCAGCTCTTCTGGTTTACATCTCTACTTTATGCTCAAAAAGAGTAGTGTGTGATCGGAAAGGAATTTAATGGCAGGGGCATGGCAGAGTCCATCTGTGGAGTCAGAGGGGGGTCTCTAATCTCTGTCTGAACCCCCCACGCCACAGCAGATATGGACAGAGGAAATGCTGTAAAATGGGCAGAAGAGAGGGGGCTATTATACTCCAGCAGAGAGCCTTTTATGATGGTTCAGAGTTTTTATGAGGGCTTAACCATCAAGGTGGGTGTGTTTCTGGATGTCTGATTGGTGGGCAGAGAACAGAATGATACTAACATAACTGTATGTGATCTTGACTTGGGCTGAAATATGGAGTTTGCCAAACTGTACTCAAGATTGTGTTCAGTTTGCATTGCTTATTTTTGTTTTGCCTCATATACACCATAGTGAGTCTCCACAGATTTGAATGGCATAACCTCATTCTCACACCTCACATTCATTCCAGTTCTATGGTGTGCAATAGTTGTGAAAGTTGTTGAGTTTCATTCAAAGTATATTCTTATGATATAGTAGGAACACAATCATTCTCACATTCTCGCACGTTATTGAACATGAGTGTGCGAAACATTTCTTTCCACTCTTGTATGTGTCAGCGAGGGCTTTGACAGGCAGCACAAGTCTAACTTACAGCAATTATGTACACTTTCAATCACAGGGTGATCATGAAGTAGCCTATAAATATCAGTTTCAGACATAAAATGCAAAATCATGCAAAGAAATGTGTTAAACGCTTAAAAACATACACCAGACTGCCAGTAGTAGTTGTATAATTAGAATTAGAATTATACACTGTTTAGCATACATTTTTAGTTAATTAAAATGGTTGCTGCAATGTTTATTCTGCAGATTTAATTATGGAAGATATAAGTGAAGGGGTGAAACTGTAGAAGTTTTTATGAGATTAACAATAATGTTAATGTGTCTTTGCCAAAAAATGTGAGACTTTTGCTGAACATGGCTCACTGTGGCAATATGAAATTACACCATAATGTCACATTGAATTTCTCTTCATTTCCCAAGACTCTCTTGTGTCAGTTGCTTTAAAGACATCAACACCGTGGGCCATTTTACAGCAGACATTTTCACATATTCATTTTTTGACTGAGTGGGAAAAGCACAAGTGTTACCAATAACATTAACAGTGTTCTAATCAATTGTGACAGTGTGACAGTGAAGGCCCTGAAACTGAAGAAGCTAAATGGAATTTAGCCATCATTCATTCATTCATATCTGTGCTTTCTCTTCAGTGACATGTGAAAATGTAGAAAACAACAAATATGTCTTCTGCTGAGACAGGGGCTACTACTTCTTTTTTTACCTTTATGATATAAACACTGCAATTTCTATCTGTAAAAGCTAAATCATAGTGTAGATCTACATTTACAAGGTTTTCTTTTTGCAAATTTGGCCACTGGGGTGTTTTTGCAGTCAGTGTTGATTTGCCTCAAAAACAAATGCCCTGTAGAGACATTAGCTATACTAGCTAGCTGGCAACCTATGCACTGACCATGATGTGTTTGAGTGACACCTCAGACTGAGCTAATGCAGAACTCATCTCAAAACAAATGTATCATAAATCCTCAGGATAAGCACATGTTTTTTACCCTGAATAAAGTCAATATAAGTGTGTTTGTGTCCTCTTACATTATTGCATTAGTTCATGTTCCCTGTGAAATGTACTTTGTGCTCAGTCTGAACAACAGTAACATAAGTACAGAAGATTCAAGTCAGCAACTGACTTGCTTTTCCATTTGCTTTTCCTTTCTCCAAAATGTCATGTTTTACTTTTGTGATAAAACTATTAAAATATGTATTGCTAACCTAAATTGTCGTGGAAAGGAGCTTTTGCAAGGCATTATTTGAGTAAACTGCTGTCTGTTTTTGCATTCTGTATTGTTGCCCCAGATAACAAATGTACAATCAACCTTAGATCTAGCTACCTAGCAGTGTGCGCACGTGTCTGTGCTGTTTGTGGGACAGCTCAGACTCTGGCTGATCTCACAAGTCACCAGGAACTCCTTTTCTTTCTGTTATTTTCCTTCAGACCATCCTTCTTCTCTTTTTATCTCTGCACGGAATCATAAACTGTTGTATAATAAATTTTTTGCTCAAGTTGAAACATGTTTAACTTGTGCGGACTCTTCACATCAGATCACACCAGGAGAGAATTTAATTGGGTTTGGTCCAGATGTTTACATAATTTCCGTCCTGAATTTGATGAATTCATTGTTTATCAGACCACAGGCTTCTACTCATTCATGCATCTGCCTACATTACAGATTTTACTTATTTTTTGCATAACTTTGATTTATCTAACTAGTTTTCATTTTCACATTCAGTTTAAACCATGTGTGTTTTCCCTCCTTTTTATCTGAACCTTGAGCCAGTTAATTAAATAGTGAATTGAGCAAGGATGTGTTTCATTGCTTAAAAGTTTAATAATCCATTTTTAATAAAAACATGTGTCATTTCCCACTTTCAAAAGTTATAGTCACTATACTATATAGTCACTCACCACTAATATCTTTATAGTTTTACATTAATTCTACAAATCTTTGGTGAACTATTAATAAGTGTCTAGAAGCACGTGTTTGCCCTTTGGTTGCACAGTGTCAGATCTTCATTAAACTGTGGTCAGGTGCAGAGTCACAAAGCCAGGCCATGTAGAACCATTCAGACCAAAGGCAAACATGGGTTTATCACGGGTCACTGCACTGCAGACTGAAAGGGCTATTAACTGGATGGAATAAAGTGTGACGTTTACCACCCTCAAACTACAGACCTCTGTGTCCGTAGGTGTCAGTTAAACTCTAGGGTTATTTTGAGGCCATAAGTACATAGGGAGGGACAAACAAGATATTTCTAGATGGAAAAAATTTGCATGTATTTTGAATTATAATTGAAGGAAATATCATCAAAGAAATATTTTTCCTTCAAACTGCAAACTATTGTGCAATTCCGTTGAGAAAAGTGTTTAAAGGGTAAGACATTAAATTAATCCTGTGGTATTATTCCAACATCTGTGTGTATTTGGCTTTCTCTCAAGATAAATGGAGATGGGGTCTTGAAGCACAACACAAAGGAGCTTCTTATTTCTTTCTCTCCCATGGCCTCAGGCAGTCCAGTTCCCCTGGACTGTGTGTGTGTGTGTGTGTGTGTGTGTGTGTGTGTGTGCGTGGGTGCGTGGGTGCGTGCGTGTGTGCGTGTGTGTGTGCGTGCGTGCGTGCCTTCCTGTCTGTTTGTTGGGAATCTCACAGGACATCAGAGGGCACCAAGATGCTCCACACAGTGATTAGCTGTGCTAGGCAAGCTCCACAGAGAGCTGCTCAGACACACTCAGACCCACACACAACACACACACATATTTCTGTCAGGCTAACGGAGACAGGCAGACTGGCAGCCACTTGTCACCAGCTAAGCTGATGAGCTGACAAGTGTGTATGTGTATCTGTAGTATGTATGAGAAAGGGTGGATGTGTTTTGTCTGTCTACATACTGCATGTCTTTATGTGTATATATTTCCTTTTTGTGTGTGTACCTCTGACTGCATGGATAATGACATGTATGCATATATGTGTGTGTGTGTGTGTGTGGACATGAACAGCAGGGGTCTGGTTGTGCTTGTTTAGAGACTAGTGTCAACTAAGCCAAAGCCTGAGCAGGATCTCAGTGTAGTGATGAGTGATGCTGACAGACAGACTGAGGACATGATGAAAGTGTCTGTATCACAGTCCAAAATTTTCAACATAAATATAATGTCTCAGGGCCGATACAAGCCTTTTTGGTGCCCTAAGCAGGATTTTAGCTGAGTAGCCCCCTCCCCCACTCCCCATATCAGGAACATGCTTTAAAAGCTTTGTGAATCCTTCCCTTGTTGCAGTAGTCATCAAAAACCTTGCTGCTGTATTTTTTGTACTTTCAGCAGATGAGTAACATCAAAGGAATTTAAACTGCCTGTATTTGACATAAAATCAGTGTCTATGTTGACAACGTCTTACTCTCTTTGCAAGGCCCTCACAAATCCCTACAAGAGGATATTAAACTTACCAAGACACTTTCAGCTATTCCATGAATTGGGCCAAATCACCAGCTACACACAGCCCATACACTTCTTGATCCACACGTAGCTCTAGGTATTTAAAACACTATCATCCAGCCGCCAGCCTTGTACAGATTTAGCTTCTACTTTTTATTCACAATGACACAAGCTGACTTAAACTGTCTTGATTTGTTTCACTTGTCAAATTGTATCATTGATTAGCTTCCTGTCATTTGCCAAATTCATTTTGGTTATTGTTAGCTCTGAAAGGGATGTCCCTCTGGCTTTCTTGGTCTACCGGATGGATTAGCACAATGCTTTCATGGTTCCCAGAGGGTGTATTCCAATGACTGTGGTGTTGCCACCAGCAGTTGACATTTTAGGTCCAGAGTGAAATGTTTGACATTTGACACAACGCTATTGGGTAGGTTCCCATGATATTTGGTATGGACATTCATTTCCCCCTCAGGAGGACCTGCAATACCACTGGCGAGACTTTTCATCTAGCCTCATCATTAGGTTACAATGAAAACATGTCCAATACAAGAACTAATGACATTGCCATCAGCCTCAGCTGTACTTTGTCTTTAGTGTACGTAACATACTAATCTGAGATGGTGACCATAGTAACCATTATATCTGCTAAACATTACCATGTTTGCATTGTCATTATGAGCAAGTTAGCATGCTGATATTAGCCTTTAGCTCAAAGAGTTTTTGATCCTTGGTATATTGTGGTATATTGTGTACATTCTTATAATTAATCTGAAAGATGAACAACCTATTATATAATAATTACTATATTATAATTAAGTCCATTACCATGTGGATATATTGACTGACATCCAAATTTCTGGCAGTTTTTTTAGAATCACTTACTCCACATTAGCGCACTGTATAGTTCCTCAAACTGACATGCAAATTTTGGAAAATGCTAAGTTAGAAAATCAATTAAACAGTTTTTACTGAAACACCTTATAATCAAAAATGAGATACCACTCATAATCAATAATCAGTAAACCTAAAGCCTGTATGACAGGCCATGAAGAAAGATGGTGTTTTATCAGCAGTCCTTGTAAAACTTGTAAAATAATGAACGAAATAAATATACTGTTTCACTCTGTTTTACTTAAATTGGAGGCGGCTGAGTATTTTCTTTCTCTTGCTGTAGGCTTGTCTATACCGATTATATACTACAAAAATATTTATTAAAGTGAATTATTTATTTCTAGTTATTTATTTATTTATTATTATTTATCTGTCACACAACCCCCCATACCTAAAATGCACTTTTGTAGTGTGCCAGCTCCGCCTAAGATATTTGCATATTGACATCCTATCACAATGCTGGCAGAATTAACATTACAAGAATGCTTAAAAACAGGTGTAAATGAACAGGCCTCATGATCAGATTATTTGTCATTACCCAGATAACCACATCCAGATTGAGTTATCATGTTTTATCAGGTGGAAATGGGGTATATTGGAAATGAAAAGAGTAAATTACAGTTTATTTATTTCTTTAGCTGTGCCTTTTCCAACAATAATCCAACAATTATTGTTTTACAACTGCCACTGTACTCGATTATTCTGACAGAAGAGAATTTCTAAAACTTTCCTGATTAGATAGGGTGAATTAATGATTAAAAATAGGTACTGATGGATACCAACAACAAGTCTCAATTTCATTTTCAAGAAAAAGATTTACTGAAATTGTGGATCTGTGGAAAAGGTCTGCCCCCATGTTTATATAGGCACAGAAAGAGCCCAAATGAAGAGCAAATTTTCCTGCTTTCATCCCAGCTTCCTTATTCAGTCAGAGCTCCAGTTTTTCACTTTGTCTTGGCAAGACACAGTAAACAGCACTGCCAGAGCCAGTCAGCCAATATGGTGTAACTGATTTAAGGCGGATTAGAGATTCCTGTGCTAAGCCTGAGAGAATCCTCTCAAATATTCACAGACGGACTGAATTAGTGAAAAAACAATAGCAATTTTCAATGCATCTTATGTAAAATGTTTGTGTCCTGTGATATTTGCAGCCATTGTTGGTGGGTATCTCATGTACATGTGACATGATTATATTTTAAAACCACTCAAAGCCTGTCATTTCTTGATGATATTTGAACAAGAACCCGATATAAAAATACACATCACTGGCTTCACACAAAACAAACACAACTGTTTTCCTAAAGCCTGCAATTCTTGTTCTATAAGTTTCCACCTGATTTTCATTCAATGTGACTTTAACTAATTCCTAGATAAGCTTTTGGCTCAAAGGAAGTGAAATTGCTCTTAGTTTACATCTGTTGAGTCTTGCTCAGTACAGTATCCCATTTTTCTCCAGCTAGACAGCTCTGAAAGCAATATACACTAGCTTATAATATAGAAGGTCAAGTAAAGAAGAAATATCCTATGTTTGCATTACATCAATTATATGTTCAGTCCAGATAAGCCTTTCGGATATGAAAACTGTGAATTCCTGCAAACATGAGCTATGAGAAATACTCTGAATGCTAAATATAAAGACACACAGGCATACAGATACAGAATATACAGATATGTAATATATATTTAATATATCTAATAAACAGGGCCTACTGATGGAAGGGGGGCAAGGCTTTATTTGTGGGCTCTCTTACCCTTGATCGAACTGTACACCCCCACAAGCGTGCAAACAGCACATGCTCTGGAAAAGCAAATGGATGCTTGTTTTGCAATAATGTATTGTATTCCCCATCCTTGTTCTATTCTAATTAAACACATCTTCTGACATTCCTAACCTACTCTTCTCCGCTACACAATTCTTTATTCAACATGTTTTATCTTGCCTTCTGGTGAATAAAGCACGGTGTACTAGAGCACAGTTGTGTGACGTGTTTTGGTTTTGGTGGACTTGCTTGCTCACACTGGTCTGCACCCTGCTGTGTGTACCTTCTCAAACAGCTAAATACCTCAAACAAAGAAGCTCTTCCACTTGTTGTCAAGGGGTGGCCATTTAGATTTTTTGTGTACCGGTGTAAAAAGCATCCTCATCCGCACACAGCCAGTGAAGTCCATATCTGGCGGTGACTGTTTTGAAGTATATCAGAACTCTAGACTGACTCTCCATCATCATCAGCTCATAGTATGGCTCTTTACCAGCAATAAGCTTGCTTGGTTTGCCCATGCTTCCAGCAGCTTGGTCATTGTAGATATTTCTGGTGAGGTTCACATAATTTCTGATAGATGGCAGATATCAGAGTCATATGTGTCAGAATCTTCAGAAAACACGTTGGAAATGATTATAATAAACTCCAAAATTAGAAAGAAGAAGGCCAAGAGTTCATCCTTTTCTATAACAGAACACTATGGGGTACCCCTAATTAATCCTAACCCATGAAGCATAATTATTGTGTTACCGACCGTTTAAAGGCCAGTTCAGAGAAAAGATTTGCGACGAGACAAAAACATTCTAGAACGTTGCAGGGAAAAGTTACAGAAGTGTGATCTGGCCTGTCTCAGGGTTGGCTCAGCTTCTCAAATCCCCAGTGACTGGTTTCAGAACGTCATCTTGACCCACTTGTTTTTTATATTTTTGTATCCAGCTACAAAAAAAGGCAGTTCCAACAGAAGTATAGAGAGTGATTGTTATGGAAATGATACATGATACTAGTGTATACTAGTATAGTCACATTAGTGTAAACTGGCAACGTTGCAGACCCGGCACATTGCAAGTAGTTTCACCTCATCTTGTCACAAATCTTTGGTCTGAACTGAGCTTAATGTAACCTGGAACTGTTTGAAGTATCCTGATGTTATTTATTAATCTGCTATCCAACCAGTAACCACCATAGACATAAGTGTTTTTGTTCAATTTTGCACATTCATACATCAATTTAGTTTTTCTTTATTTGAAAAGGCTTGCAATACCACAATTTACTACTGAGTCTTTGTCAGTAGCAGGAAGGCATACAAATCATTTTTGTATCACTTCAGTGCTGTTTAGGTACCATTTTTTCCTTGACATGTGTTTTTAACCAAAACCTTAAAATAAACATTTGAAAGGAAACACATTGAATTGGAATGTCTTACAGAATCCACCACAAAAGTCGAGCATTCTTGGCTGCCATAACGGCAAAAATAATCAAAAAAATGCTGAAGGCACTGCTTTGAATCAGTGTTGTTTCAGTGTTTTGAGTATTTCTCAGAGGCAGAGCTGCTCATGAGGCAGAAGTAATATCAGTGGTTGAGTCGAAGCACTTATTCAGAGTGCAAGTTAGCCAACTGGCAAGCTTGGATGGCAGAAATAGAACTCTAATCAAAATATAGATAGCACATACAAATGGTATCCAAAGTATTATTTTTCTGAGGTGATGTGTTACTTTGCTAATCCGTGCCAACATCACCACCAGAAAGTGGATGATTCTAAGTGTCAGACACTTTCTGTCAGGGCCTCGGAGGCTGGTGCAGACAGAACCCAGGAGCAAACGTTTGTAACAAAAAATTCTCTCTTTATTTAGAGGACAGGAAAACCGATATAACAAACACAAACTGATCACTGGAGGAACAAACTCATCTCCAAACACAATCCAAAACTGCTCATGAGTGAAGCCCTTAACCGTTACCTGTACCTTGGTCGCGGGTCGTGGAGGGTAGTCCGAGGAGAGGTGGCTAACCAGCGGCCTCCTACTCGTTGGCAAGCCCCTTCTTTTAACGCACAGGCTTCAAGGCGATGTCCGGGCTCCCCGCAGAAGAAACACAGGCCCTCTCGGAGCCGACGACGACGCTCCTCCGTGGTCAATCTGGCTCGGCCCACTTGCATAGGCACCTCCAGGTCTGCTGCCCCTGGTTCTGATGTGGGTGTGCTCGCCGCCTGCCTGTGGATTGCTCGAGGGTGAACGGAAGCCTGATGATCCCGATCATGGACCCTTGGTCGGTCTTGGCGCCGCTCCCTTAGCCGGTTGTCAATTCTTACCGCCAGTGACACGACGGCGTCCAAATCCTCTGGAAGGTCCATCGGTACCAGATGGTCCTTTATGGGACCACTGAGACAGTTGAGAAAGGCATCCGTCAGGGGAGGTCCGTTCCAGCCGCTATCCGAGGTTAGCGTACGAAAGTCTATGGCGTAGTCCAACACGCTTCGTTGTCCTTGTTGAATGCGACCCAGGGTCCTGGCCGCTTCCCGTCCATGGGAATGGCAGTCAAAAATCTGTGGCATTGCGTGTTTAAAAGTCTGCAAGGAGTTGCATGTTGGAGTGTTCCTCACCCATTCAGCCGTGGCCCAAGCGGCAGCCCGTCCCGTAAGGTGGGAGATCATGAAGGCTACTTTGGACTGTTCTGTGGGAAATGCTGTCGGCGTCAACTGAAAGTGCAACTCACTCTGGACAATGAATAGTCTACAGTCCCCAGTCTCTCCCGAAAACCTCTCCGGCAGGGCTAGCCGTGGCCCGCTCCATGGTGCTGGCGACAGCAGCACCATGGGTCGGGATCCGACCCGAGGCCTACTGCAGTCGGTCAGCGCCTGGACTTGGGATCCCATGTTTGTCTGGAGGCTGGCCTGTCGCTCCGTCAGCGAACAAACTCCCTGGTGGACTGCTCTAAGTTGCTCCTCGTGTTGAAGCAGCCGGGCTTCTTGTGTGCGCAAAGCGCCTGTCAGTGATTCCGCGTCTGCTGGATTCATCATGGCCAGATCGTTCTGTCAGGGCCTCGGAGGCTGGTGCGGACAGAACCCAGGTGCAGACGTTTGTAACAAAAATTCACTCTTTATTTAGAGGACAGAAAAAAACGATATCACAAATACAAACTGATCACTGGAGGAAAAAACTAATCTCCAAAAACAAAAACGCTAAACTAACTATTTCAATAACAAAGGTCTAAATCTAACAAAGGTAGCGTCAATACAATCTTTATAATCTCTCACCCATAACCGTAATCGGTGTGATATGAAGAGATGATCTGGCACAGAACAAAGAAAAAGCAGCCCTTAAATAACCTGTGCACCAGGTGAGAACGATTCCGTTTGATTACAGGAAGTGAGAAGATAGAGAGGACGTGATAACCAAAATAAAACAGGAAACAACTAAACACTGACCCCAGCACCAAACTTCGACATAAAATACGGCGCGTGACACAAGGTGTATTTGGAGCAGATGAGCAGCCAGTTCCAGGGGAAGACCAGGGGGCAGCTGCAGCGGTGGACCAAGGGACTGGAGCACCTACCTTTGATTGGCTTCAAACAGTTCAGGTTCCCTTCAACCAATTTCAAATCAATAATGAACAGTTGGAACACCTCAGGCAACACATAAATCCTTTGGGAGGAGCTACAGACAGTTTGGGAACTGATATTTTTGAACAGGTCCTTAACTTTCTGTCTTAACGTCTTGGAATAAACACTCAAAATCACACAAATGTAATACGAATAAACAGACCAAATACAATCGCTTGTCATCAAATGTAAAATATAAACCATCAAAACCAACTGCTTATCAAGTGTTAAGTGTGACAAAAAGAGTCCAGATGTGGGGTTTTGGAGGTTACTAAATATATTTATTTAGGCCAATGCAATGCAAGATCTTGCACTAACAATGCAAGATATGAGATGTGAATGTTTGTGAATAAGTAGTGTAGGGAGTTGGTAAGTGAGGCGTCACATTATGTACAAAATAAAAAGCATTTCAAATATAAAACAATTGAATATTCAAGCTTGCCCAAACTGATGAGCAGAACCTATTCCAAACTCCATGTTATTCTTAAACTCAACATAGGTCTGGCCTACAGGTAGGCGGAGCACCAGTGAACATGTGTTTGCCTCTGGAAATCTGGCCAGTCCATCCTCTGGGTGCAAAAATGATAGCTGTGGCTGCATGTCAAAGCCCCTTACTGGGATTCGCTGCAGGCCTGTGGCAAAAATGAGGACATCCTCAAGAGTGATCGGGAGACCACCTGTATAGAAATGGACAAAAACTAATCAAATTTTAATTCAGTTTTATTTATATAGCGCCATATCATAGCAGTTATTTCAGGGCACGTTTTTATATTGTAGGTTGTATGAAAGTAATGTCTTTTTGATTAGCTCATTTAATTCACAGAATATACAGAAATATTGTAGCAATTGGCTCAGGGACCCATACCTTCTACTTCCAGGAGCCACTCCTTCCAAAAGGCAATGGACCTGGCTTCAAACCGCCTTCTATTTGACCCTGGCAGGGATTTACAGCTGGCCTGGAAAAGGCCCACAATGTTAGTGGCCTTCAGGGATGTTGTCTCCTAGAGGAAGATTTTCTCAAAAGCTTGAGGGTGTGAGGTTACTTCCTCTAGGACACCAAATGTACTCAGTCCTTCTTTGAATCTGAAAAGAAAAGTAAAAATAAAAGGGAATCAAGAGTACCTGTATTGTTACTTTAAAACTGTCCTGGTGTACTTCAATATTATAATTAAAGCTTCAAGCAGCATTGAGGGGCCCTCACACATCTGCCCAGCATCCGCCGCATCACAACCAGAAAAACGATAAGATTCCCGGCAGGCTGGGATGGTTGTTGGGCTGTGAGGGCTGGCAAAAAACTAATTCACTCACCCATAGAAGATGGGACTTATCACTGTGAACAGGTAGGTGATGTAACTAGCAGCTGCTGACATAGTTCCCTCTACCTGTTGTAATTCTGCAAAATTAGGTGCAATAATGTATCTGCTTGATATTATTGCTGAGTGAAGTTTAGAGAGAATGAAGATGATATCAGTGTCAGAGTCCGTCCATTCTCCTGGCCTCCATCTGCCACTGTCATGTAAATCTAATAAGGCTTACTTCTTGTTTTCAGTAGTTGGTGCTATGACTGTGATTATGGAACTCGTGTAAAGAAGAAGTATATGTAGAACACCAAGGTTTACATAAATGTGTTTTGCTGCATTTGTTGTCAAATCTTTTCTGTAGATAGTGGAATTGTACTTTAGTTCGAATGTCTTGTATTTTGATAATGTACAAAGAATCAGAGTTATTAGATTTAATGCTCTTTTATGATTCTGCCACTGGCAGCGATGTACTTACTTATGGCACTTATGATTCATCACCAGCCCTTACAAGTTTGATGAGACATCTTGTTGTTTTTGATCATGGTTAACCGATATAAACACAACTAGACTAGACTAATTTAATAAAATGGTTTACAATGGAGAGTATCTTTTATTTTTAAGGTTCTTTGTCACACTGTGAGTAGTAGTAACTTCCAATGAAACAAGCTCTGTTGTTTTTAATGAGAACCTGTAACCATTTAAAACATTTATAGTTTTCTCTTTTTCTCAACAGTGGGATCAACAGTAAAGCAAATTGTGGTGCCACTCTCTATGCCAGAGAGTGCATTCATTGATAAAATAAGAGCAGAATTCCCAGTTGTACAAGGTGACTTCTGCCTTTGCAGAGTGGACAGACGTAGGAGAATCCATCAACTGGAGCTCTCCTCTGTCTGCCCCTCTGCTATAAAAGCATGTACTGTGCTAAGAAGATTGGCTGTGTACATCAGACCAAAGGTGTGCTACTATCAAATGAATTAAATCTCAGGACCTCTCAAATGTCACATAGGCTATAACATTGTAACATTGTGTAATTAAATAAAACATGCATAAGCTTTTTTTAACTGCCTTATCCTCTCTTATAGTTGGACAAGGCATGTACACTCTGCTAATCTATGAATATATTGTTGCATTGTCAATGTAACAGGAAAGCGAGGGGGGGAGATCGGGAATGTCACGATCCCTGATGTTGGTTTTCTGTTTCATGTTTTATTTTGGTTATTCCTGTCTGTCTCCCTGTGTTCCTGTCCTTGTCTGGTTTCCATCCCTTTTGATTAGTCACCCAGGCCTTAGACTCACCTTTTTCTGTTTTCCTCGTTTATGTCTTGTCTATTTGGTCTGGTGGTCTCTGTTCATTGCACCTGATGTCCTGCGTCTTCATGTATGTGTCCATGCTCCATGCTCCAAGCTACTTGCTCCATGAGGTTGTACACGTTTCTGTTTCTTTTGGCTGTTCCGCCGGTGTTCTTTGATTTACGCGTGCTCGGCCTTATGCCGTCCTGTTTTGATTAGTTGTTTAATAAAAGTATTTGATTGTTCCTCCTCGGCCTACGTCTGCTTTCTGGGTCCCCGTTCCTCGAGCCTGACAGGGAATGCATGTGAAGAGGGGGGCAGAAATGGAATGGAAGAGGAAACCCAAGACAGGCTGCAGGAGGAGGAAGAAAACGTTTGTTCTTTGGTTGGTATCCATATGATGACAGACTGTCAGTAGGCTCATAGCCAATTTATCCCATGTAACTACTTATTACACAGGGTGTCTTTTCAAAAGGTAAAGAGCTTTCAATGGATCTACCCTGATTAAATGGTAAAAAAAGACATTGGTTTTGGACTCGGACCTGAACTTTAACAGCCACATAAGAGCCATAACAAAAACAGCCTATTATCACCTCAAAAACACTGCCAAACTGAGGGGTTTCATGTCCAGGCAAGACTTAGAGAAGCTAATTCATGCCTTTATTTTTAGTAGGCTGGACTACTGTAACGGCATTTTTACAGGCCTCAATAAACAGGCGATCAGACGGCTTCAGCTCATCCAAATCCAGATTCGTTATGTTATGAACCTACCAGACCTTTAAGATCATCTGGATGTGGCCTTCTCACTGTTCCTC
>JAVQJL010008516.1:0-10273 GCA_036024295.1 Nannoperca obscura | reverse complement strand
TTTCTTTAAAGTTAAGACTAGTTTAAAGTCATCTTCATTGAAAAGTACAGTGCTTTTCCTTCAAAAATAAGGACATTTCAATGTGACCCCAAACTTTTGAACGGTAGTGTATATAGTATATAAGAAAGGTCACTTTTGTCATTTGAAAGCACACAGACCACTACAGGCTCCACTTTTAAAGCTTCACTGGAAAGGAAAAAGGAGGGCAGCCGTGCCTCTGGACACCTCACTCAGGCATAATTACAGAACAAATCACACTGCTCTTTTCCCTCTATGTTATTTGAAATAGTGGATTAAGAGCAACAAAAAAAAAAGCTGATTTTTGAAGCTCGCCATCTGGGTTTGTCTGCTTCCTTATCACATCTGAACCATCCACCTCTCACACAGCTCCCAGTCGCTTTTTTACTCTCCAAGCCGGAGAGGTCGGCTCAGAGCCCTGAAACTGGGTCATCTGGGTGTTGGTAAAAAAAGAAGAATAAAAAAAAAAAGGCTGGACACTTGCTGCAAAGCTGCCACGCACAGGTAGGGGAGAAAGGGATAGAGCTATTGGAGGGACGGGGGCCGAGGAGAGTGACGAGTGGATAGGTCAGGACAGAACAGCGCAGCCCCGTTGCTGGGGGAGATATTTTTGGACAGCGCGCCGGGGTCGCAGCGCCAGACTGTCAGCCGCTGCTCTGCCGCGGCCAAGGCAGAGGCCGGAGAGCCTCAAGGTCACGCCCTGCACCTCTTCTGCTGACAGAAAGAGGGAGGGAGAGAGGGGTGGAAAGGTCACAAGAACCTGGACGCAATGCTGCTGTTACAGGTCTAAATAAAACTCACTTTGTTCTTCTTGAGCGTAGGAGTTGCGCACACACACACACACACACGCACCCACGCGGGGCAGCTTTCAGGTCAAGATGGAACAAGAAAGGGCTACACACACTCATTTCTGAGACGAGTGACGGTTCAGGAGTGTCACCTGTCCTCAGGGGCCTCTGGTGTGAAATGTGATATCACTCAGATGCTGGCCCACATGGCCCGAGAGCTACTCAAGTAATGAATATCCGCTGGACAGGAAGTTTTGAAACCCATTATAGAGTTCCACAGAATATAATTTAGTTTATAGTTTTAAAGTTAAGTTTATATTTAGTTTAACTTTATTTTACCTATTTATTTGTTTCACTGCTCCTTCTTCCATTGATACTATCTCAGGTGATTAACTGTTAAAAATAATATGAAAATATTGAGGAGTTACTTGCTGAATTGTAATTATCTGCGTTTTTTTGGGGGGGCAAGAAATTAGATACGAGGTTCCCAACCTCTGGACCAGCAACAGGCCTCAGAACATTTGCTACTCGCCTGCAAAAAAAAAAAAGACATTTCTCAGCAAAAAATAATAATAATTTAATAATTAATTAATTATTAATAATAAAAAGTTAATAATCTATTATAGACTTTTTTCACTACACATTGAGCTTGGCTCAGTCTGTGCTGCATCATTACCTGTTATGCACCCAAAAACAATACAATCTTAATAAAATCTGTTAATATTTAAACAATGTCCTGGCAAGTTCTTATATAACCACAACAGCCTTTGTTGTCATGTCATACCCGTCTCTCTCTCACTATCCTGTCTCTACTATCATACATCTACATTCATTTTTTTTGTCTCTCTTTCTGTCATTTTCTTTTTCAAAGCTGAGGCTTATTCGTGCGTTCAGAAGGTATCTGCAACAATCTGATCAGTTTAAAGATGAGGTCGTGGACCACTTGATTTCTACCTTTTTAGAAAACAAATGACAAAAAGATAAAATGTGTTTGTTAAAACATTTTATTGCTATGTAAAATTAAAAATCTCATACCTCCAATGAAAAAGTACTACTCTTAAATAACACAAAATCAGGCAAAATAAAAATATTTGGCATTGTGAATTCATGTTCAGTGTATGGGGAGAATTTAATTTGAGCAGATTTCATGTTATAAAATGCACAAATGTACAGTCTGCTGACAGACTACCATCTTTAATGATCAATGCATCATCTCATTGCGTAGTACACAGAGCCAAGTAAACTACTAAACATACAACACTGCCTTTCACCCTATCAACATTTAATACTGTATTTAACTGAGGTCCTACAGTAGCTTCATGACATATTAACCTTAAATAAAACCCAACGTAACACATGAAGTAGATGTGCTTATTATTGGCACATCCGTGACATCCCTGGCACTTGTACCTACAGTGCTGTGGGGGGGGGCTGCAGCTGCTCATCCCAGGCAAATCACCGCTGTTGCAGTACAGTACATTTGGGCTGACGAGCCGAGTCATTCAACATGCTGCACAATCTCTAAGCGATGCGACGCGTCCTTATTATCCTAAAACACATCCGTACTCAAGACGACAAATCTACAAGTGAAGTGTCTTCTTCTCATTGCAGCCGATACAAAGACACAATAATTAATGACAACACAAAACTTCAAGTATATTCCGAATGCAGCTCCTCTGTCTAACCACTACGATCTGGGCAAGGGACTAAAATCTAAGCATGCAAACACTACGGTAATGTGCACCCACTTTCTCGTTCTGTGACAAACTGCAAAGTGCATATTAGGATCTTGATGCTCACTGAGACTCAAGTTTAGCTCTTTCCTCTGAGGCGTCAAAGTCGGCTCGATCTCTAAGAGGCTTGGCTTTACTACGCTGACGTTCTAAACATAGTATTGTTTAATAGTGCTGCACTTAATATCACACAGGTAAAAACATGAAGCATTAGCATTCAAAAGTTAAACATTTTGAGTTCTCTGGGCACCACCTCTCGTCTGTAGAACATAAAGTGACTGTTAAAACATCTGTAAACATAAAGCCTCTTATATAAGTTATGAAATAAATTAATTCAGAAATAAAATAACAGATTTCAGCCAGCAAAAAGCTTTTTTTGTTTGTTTTTTTACATCCACTTTCTCAAACAAGGGATAGCTTTGCTGATATCATTCCATATCTGCATTCTGCGTCAGCATTCACTGCATTCATGGAATACCTTATAAAATAATTAAGTACATAAATAAATAATCCTTGCATTGTTTAGTATTTGTTGTTCTTTCCTTTTACAGTACCATGACTTGTAACTGTACAGTGAGTAGGTATGATACAGCAATTACAATGAGAAAGGAGGTGTAAACCCATTGTCTGGTGTTACTGGGGCTGAAGGTAGGGATCAAGAGTACCGGTGGACTGCTGATCTGGGCAGGTCCAAACTAATCTAAACTGAACAAGGCCCTTTAGCGATCCCATATCACCCGGCCTTTCTTTGTTAGTCTTCCACAGAGGGATTTGGCCAAGGTTGAGGCTCCATCCGGAGCCCAGAGCTGCCTGAAATTCTGATCCATAGCAGACTTGCTGAGAGTCAGGGGAGGGAGGTGTTGAGGTCAAAAGGCGAGGTGTCAGAAGCCAGGGTTGGCACGGCGACCTCAGAAGTGGCCCATCCTGGCGGCGAAAAGGCTGCGTGAGCGTGGCATTGCCGAGGAGATGCGGCCAAAGCTGGACGAAGGCCACTTCATGATGAACTGGGAGGTCACTGGCAGCAGATACCTGGACAGACGGACAAGAGCAAGGGACGGAGGGATTAGGGGAAAGGATGAACATAATGAGAGGATTAGATATGCAAAGGTCACTATTTAGAGGTCAGGGCGCATTAGTGCTCGGCATGAGGACCACATATTGCAGACTTTTCGTGTATTGATTCTACCATATTATGGCCATGTCCATTTGCACATTTCAACTTTAATAATGGCCTGGTGATTTCAAGATATTATGACATCACCCTCCCCTTGAAAACGAGAAAAAATAAAATAATTTAAAACTTGGAGGCTTAAATTGTCAGATCCGTATGTTGTGGGTTATTTTGTGTAGGTTTGCAAGTGATGATAATTTTCATTATCGATTAATATGCTGTTTTCGTTTTTATCGATTAATCACTTGTTGTATAAAATGCCAGAAAATAGTGGAAAATGTCTGTTCCCAACAGGCCAAGGTCTAAATGACTTATTTTGTCTGACCAAAAGTCCAAAACCCAAATATATTTTGTTTACTATCATTCATGATGAAGAAAAGCCTCAAATCCTCATATTTGAGCAGCTAAAAACACCAAATGTTTGGCATTTTTGCTTAAAAGAATGATTAAAATGATCCGATTGACAAAATAGTTAGTAAATCATTTTCTCTCAAATGACAAATCCATTAATGTGTACCAAATCTAAAATGCCATATAGATAGTGCATATACATATATGCAGTATTTATGTATCTAGGTTAGAATAGAGTAATCAATTATGGGCCTTATACTGACAGAAGCAGATCTCTTTTGTTTCAACTGATTTTATTTCAACTTTGACCCTTACATTTTTGGTATCATGAACAGAAAATCCTCACCCATTATTCCGAGGCATAGACGTCAGTACCTTTCTAAGACTTTTCTATGACACCTTCCACCGAGACAGAGCAGTGAGGCAGCTCCTGCTAACAGCGTTCCAGTACCTGAGAATGAGACCAGCGTCAGGTTGAGATAGAGTCAGGAGGGGCTGAACCCTGCTCCCATCTTCCTTAGTTACTGGAAATGTCAGATATGGTTGTCAGAGCAATGTCAGATGAGATGATCAAATCCTGGACAAGGTTAACTGAAGGTTATGCAAATGCCGGGGTACTGTTCAGAAGACATGAGACAGGGGAAGTTTGAATTCTTCCAGACTGATCAGTTGGAAGAATGACTTACATTTATGGGCTTTTGCAGTACACTTGTCATATTGGGATATTATACATTATGTGACCTTGTTGCCACATCCGCAGCAAGGATCTTTAGTTAATAAAAAATACATCTGATACTCGTTTAGTTAAACGAGTACAATGGTCAAAAGAAATAGTCCCTGTGGAAGTGTTTAAGATGTGACAATCTAATCAAAAGGGAGCCACTGGGGCTGAGGATTACAGAGTGAAGAAATAATATCTTCTTTTAAGCTGGAGATAGCATACTTTTTCTCTGACAGCTCTCTCTCTCTCCTTGTGAAATAGCTCTTGGACAAATTAGCTGCGCGGCTTCATCTAAAGTCGACCGGAAAAAAGAAGAAGAAGAAGAAAGAAAAAAAAAAGGTCCACGTCGCTGAGGGCGTCCGTTTCAACACGGTCCCAGACCCCAGGAGAGTTAGGACGGATTCAAATTAACTTCATTTAGTCCAATCGAGAGTGTCCTTGAAACAGCTTCAAGTGGGCCGTAGGTATCCCTCCAGCACATCTTCTTCGGCTCTGACTGGACTTGGTGAACGAGGCTCCTGCACTTCTTCTTAAACTCCTCCACTCAAACCCCAGAGAACAGGAGGACACGATATGCTTTGCTTTAAGCCTCTCACATTTACTTCTGTTAGGTAGCTCAAAGTGTAGTCTTGAAAGGGACATTTATTGATTTTCATACCGTGCTTTTGTGTCACCCTTGGATTCATTCCTTCTACATTACTTATGTTTCTTTTCCCCCTGCTTGGCACCTTATTCCATCGCCCTCTTTTATGAGATTCACCGTACATCCATTGGGATTCTGTTCATGGATTTGTGGTGTGATTTCTCCTTTCTCCCCTGCATTTCCATAAGGTTTTCACTGAAAACCCCAAGCCCAGGAATGGAAACAGGGAAAAAAAAGGAAAGAAAATCAAATATTGAACATTCATTGGGGGCTGTGTGTGTTCTTCAGAGATCCTCTGCTATTCACTTTGAGAATATTTTGCTCGCAGAAAGAATCACTGTGGTGGTGGTAGTGGCAAGAGGTGGAGTAGGGGGGCTTCTCACGTCCGAGCGGCCGCTGTCTCTGCAGGCTATATTTAATTGGACCCTCATTCGGCATCTTCCAGGTTCGTCCTCCTTTTGATCATGAAGAAGGTCTTAGCAACAGCATGCATGTTTGAAATCCAGGGGGGAGGCTTGCTCATGCACTTGTGCTTTGCTTCAATCCATCAGTTGACAGAAAGATACTCTCCTGCTCGGTTCCTCACGTGGAAAGCTACAATCTACCACTGTTGACTACTGACAGGCTTTCCATGCTACTCCTACATCTAGATGCAACGGCCACAGTGAATTTAAAGGGAGGCCAGACAAAACGAAATACCATGATTAAGGATGGAGGGGGAGACTGCCACGATAGCTGACGCAATCATAAACCAAGAGGTACAAAGAGGCTTGAAGGTTATCTGCAGCCCACATTCAGCTCAACACCCCAATTAACCCTAATTACTGCCACACTTTTCAGACAGATGAAAGTTAATAGAATCTGAAACTTTTGTCATCATGGGAAAATTGTCTTTGGGTAGTGACAGTAATTCCAGGCTTAACAAGAAAGTCATTAGTGAAGCTATTTGGCTACTTCCTCTCATCTGCCCACACAGACTGAAGGACTTTTCTAAGACCCACGGGGCTGTTGACACACCTGATCAGTGCACTCCACGGAGGAAGGATGCTTGAACAAGAGCAGGCAGGTGTGGTCAACAATAGAGACCCCAAAGACCCCGGCTAACAGACCCACTTTGATGTGTGTTAAAGGCTGCCAAGAGCTCTGCGAGTGTATGCGTACATGCACAAGAGACAGTGTGGAGATGTTTAATTCAAAGGAGCCAAATATATGATCTTTGATGTCAATGTGTGAAATTGTTTAAGTAGTCTGACTGTGGACTGACATATTGGACTGAAAAAGCTGAATGGAAACGGTGAAACTTGATTTATAGAATTCTTCAGTCTCTGTGTCATTCTCAGTAACATGTCTGTCCTCTTCAGCCTTTGAGAAATACATTGTATTGTCATACAATGTCATACATTGTATACTGTACAGGTGTCAAGAACGGTTGTGTTCTTATTCATGGCCAGTCACTAGCTGGTGCATTAGGATATTTCACATTTCTTAGTTTTTATCTTTGGATTAAAACAATTCATATACTAGGAATAAATGCTTCACTCAATATTTCTCCATTGTTTTTAGTTTAGTTGTACATTTGTTATTTTGACTTGATAAAATAAACCAAATAAATTTTTATTATTAAATGATTTAAACGTTTTCATTAATGGACAGGTTCACTTTTCTTTTTTAATACTCATCCTTACTAAAACAATTCTAATGTAAAAGACTGGGGACAAATGGATGTATGATAAGAACTGGATGCAGTGCCGCCGCTCAGCCTTGCTTCCAATGTCTTTTCACTGGCCAGCAAAAAAGTCCCCTGCGACCCAAAAAGGATTTTCCCGATACGCCGAAGAGCCGAGTGGGAACTCGCGGGCAGGGCCAGCGGGGGGGGGGAAACACCACTGCGCATGTTGAGTAAACCCGGAAGCTAGAAACGTTTTCGGCGTATGCGCCAGGCGAGCAATTCTCATCAGACTGAGTAGGCGGCATCTTTGGGTCCGGGATCCAGTTTTTATAATACATCCATGATGTGGACACAGCGAGGTTAGCTGGAGGGTGATCGTTGTGTAACAGTCACATGACGTGCACACGCACACACTCTCATACACACACACACACACTTTACCCTGTCATATAAAGCTTACGCATCAATGAGAAAATAATCCTAATTGCTTCAGAGTTATCTGGAGTGGAGGCGGGTTGCAACAGTTCCCTGCATGCCGGATGGAGAGATGTGAACTGTTTGTGTTGTGAAAGTGCAAAGCACACGATGCAAGCCGAGCCATGTTTTTGTCTTCTTGTGACAAGAAGAGAACGGTGGTTAGGTTGATCATGGCACTGATGCGGTATAGGTGAGGCACTCAGTTCCCACTGAGGCTACTCGAACTGAAAATGCACTCGGGGTGAGGTTCTCTTGATACAAGTGTTGAGTGAAAGTCATAGGTTAGCATGTGGCAGCAGGGTGATTGGCTGGTGATATACAGCAAGCTGGTCGAATGGTTGCGGTGTTGACAAACAGTGCTCCAAACAGTCCTAATATGCTTCCTTCTCCTACCTCCTTCCTTTCCAATATATCGTTTAAAGTTTTGAGCTACAACCCATTTGAAACATAACCCTTTCTCATGCT
The DNA here is from genome assembly GCA_036024295.1 of Nannoperca obscura. Lineage (NCBI taxonomy): Eukaryota > Metazoa > Chordata > Actinopteri > Centrarchiformes > Percichthyidae > Nannoperca > Nannoperca obscura. The sequence goes on along the minus strand of JAVQJL010008516.1, from coordinate 2,237 downwards.
GTTGAAGTCAATTCAAACATTACTTATTTGAATATTGGTGAAGGAAAGGAGAGGAGACCATGCTGGACTGTTGGTTGTGCGGCCCACGCAACCGTCATTGGGCAGGTGGGGCCAAGCCTAGAGCTGTGAGGTGGTGGGAACAGCAGGGAACAGGGACGGCGCTGAAAGATGGGGGGGGTGGGGGGTTTAGCAGAACTAAACCAAGCAGAGACCTGCGTCGAGGGGCGAAGAGACGGAGGAAGAGGAGGAAGAAGAAGCGGCAGCGACAGCAGCAGGGGTGGAGCCATGGGTAGAGGCTGGTCCAGCAGCAAATGGTAAGCTTTTTTACACAGACATATATAGACACAGAAGAAATCAGGAGAGACAGACCAATGCATGCTTAAATGGACTCTCAAGGATACCTACTGCAAAATTATGGAAGCACCAGTGCATCATTTGGTGCATTTTACTTATACAATCCTTATACAGTTATATCTTTAAATCCTCACAGTCCAATGATAAATGTGTATACTTGAATCTATCATCTAAACAAATATGGTCAAGATAAAACAATCAATAAGAAAGAACGTCAGATTAGTCAAAACATAACGAAGCTCTACAACTGTACACAAACCCCCACTACTTCTTTTTTTTCACAGCTGAGGTTTTTTTATACTGTAGGCGCAAAGTGATAGCCTGTTAAAATGTGCGCAAGAGTTATGAATCATGTAAAGCGAGGCCCCGGGAAAAAAAGGAGCTCTCTCTATCGTAAGGTCATTTGCTACACAGGCTCATCTGGGCTCTAATTGAATTAAGCAGGCCTCGGGGGGCCCCGGGCTAACCTGAGCGCTAATCTGTGGGCCATTATTTCCTGTTAACAGCACGCTCCTTCTCTCCCGTTCCCCACCCTCCTCCCTCCCCGTCTGCCAGCCGAAAGCATATGTGCTTTAAAAGTTCGCTCGCTCCAAACCAGAGCTGTCTCCTGCGGGGATCAACCTTAAAAATAGAATGAGGCAGGGTTTTTTTTGTTTTGTTTGTTTGCTTTATTGGGGTTATGTGATGAAGATGATGGCTCCAAGGCTCCATGGAGGAGGGAGAGGAAGTGTTTCCTGAGAGAGGTTTAATGATGATAGCTGTTGAAATTTTTGAAAGTTTTCTTGTCTGTATGTCGAAGTGTGTTTACTCATCTTTTTACTCAATTTAGTTTCCTTTTTTTGCTAAAGGGAGTTTGAACAGACGATACGTTTATCACTAGGCCTCTCTGTGGTTCATGCTGCTTTAACAAACTCTGCTTTTACCAGTTTCCATCAGGACCTAAATATCAATCAGAGGAAGACACCAGATAAATACTCCAAACACCAAGGATGCCTCCTATTAATCTTCAAGCAGGTTCAGTATCCTGGTGGGTTTATTTTCCCGCCCCTGATATGTAATGTATGTTTCTTAGTGTTTTGATATTCTTATCACCATATATAAAACTGTGAAAATTATCTACTTGTGAGTCTGAAGAAGGGCTCAACAGTTTGCCCTTGAGTACAGCTTAAAGCCGGGACCTGCCGGTAAACTCTTGAATCCCATCGTATCCTTGAATCTTATCCAGCCACCCTACTGTAAAATGAACTCTCTGTTGCAGCAGGAATGCTATAAGAATCTTTTAAAAACAAAGAGCTCAGTGGGAAGACATCAAAGGGTTGGGTGTCCTTCTCACCTGGTGTCGTCCCATTCGGGGCTGAGTCCGGTCAAAGAGCCGCGGGACTCTGAGACAAACTTGTAGACGACCAACAGGCAGTCTCGGCACAGCTGGACCAGCCGGCGGCAGCACTGCAGCTCCTGGGGTGACACCACCTCGCTGCTCTTGCTGAAGATGGCCTCCCACGATGAACTGGAGAGCAAACGAGAAGGCACACGCACACGCATACAGAGTGAAATTGAGTTGGCAGTTATAAAGCAAATATACACTGTACAGTGGATGTACTCTATATATGCACGTGTATATATGATGCAGGCACAGACGGAGATCTGTTCTCTAATGTGTGGCCTTTACTGCACATGTGTGCAAATACTTTTGCATACATGCAGACATGAAGGAACACAGACAGGAGGGGGAGGGATGAAACAAATACAAGTACAGTTAACCCCCTTTACAACCCCGGACATACCCCTGACTGTGAGAGAGCTTCAACAACTGAGACACACAACTCCAGGGGGTACGTTTGATGTCTACCCCCTTTCACTTCTTAGGAGGTGGGGGGGGGGGG
>JAVQJL010008514.1:0-18187 GCA_036024295.1 Nannoperca obscura | reverse complement strand
AGAAGCGCCCTGTCAGGTTTTAAATCATAACCTTCTGTTTTGGCTGTTGGTCCGGGTCCGTATGGGACGGCGTCGGGGTCCGGACTCGGACCGCGGTCCGCCAGTTGGTGACCTATGGTCTAGGGGTATGATTCTCACTTAGGGGGCCAGAGGTTCCGGGTTCAAATCCCAGACAAGCCCTCTACATTTATCAGCTGTACTGTTCATAACATCACCATGTCAGTTTACCACTAAACAAAATAACTTGAATACGGAATAAAGATTGACTTCCTTAAACAGATATAATGTGCTGGCAAAGTGATCCTTTAGGACTGCAGCCAGGCAAGGATTTCAGGATACAAAGTTATTCAGAAACTCCAGTTAATTTAGTGTCCAACTTTACCTGCTATAATGAATATTTTATTTCAACAACGGATGAAATGACATGCAACAATTAAGATCTCTAAAAACCTGCCACACGCTCCTCACCCAGCACGCAACAGCAGACAGACACAGTTAGCAATTAGCTGGTGAACACATTAAGCAGCTACAGAGCCAGATATTTCCCTCGGGGGTTTGAGAAGACCAGAGACAGAGCTGGGGAGAGCGAATATTAAAACTTAAATTGGGTGTGTAAATAAGCTCGTCAACTAAAGCTGTCAACTTGTGTTTACAGTTTGTTTCCACTGCCCACAAATCTGTTAACGCTGGTTTGAACATTACACTCGTTTTTGCTTATTTTGCTGAATATACACAATACACAGAAGGATTTATGTATATGTATTTATGTAAATTTATTCTACCAACAAAATTAAGCACGTACCATTAGCAGACCTCAGACATTGTAATTAGGGGGGAAAAATTATATCACTTCTTAAAAAAAAACAACTTTATTTGGAAAAGTATACACAATTTGGGACACAACGTTTCATTCATGGAAACCAGTCGGATGATAAGAAGATGCTTCCGTTCTGTTCTGTTCGTCAGATTGTTTTGTCTTCATGACTAAATGTCACACAGTAACTTCGGGGCTCGGCCTGTGCTACCACGCAGGCCTGCTGTAGAGTTTTCCATGGTAACATTGGGACAAACAATCCGTGGTAGCATGTTGTGGCACTGTTAACTGAGAATGAATCCTGGTCCAGGACTCTGTGGGGCTCTGTGTGGTCTGGGCCGACTGCTGCGGTGGGGGTTTGGTCTAAAAAGTGTTGCGTGCCTCTGTGGGTCGATGCTGCTGAGCCAGCTTACCGTAGCCGCCTCTGGCCGGGTCGTAGTCCTGCCTGTACTCATCTCTCACCTACACAAGAAACACAAACACCGCCAGAAGACAGTTAAACACACATCATTATTTTACCTCATCCTAAAGCTACATAATGTGGGGTATTTAAAAAAAAAAACATGTCTGGATTTTTCCCCCACAATATGCCCTTTGTTAGTCCGACATTTCTGTATTTACACACTCCCAGAAAGCTCATTAAGAACAAAAGTGGACATGATTATGTATGTTGTATTTGTTAACAGCATAATATACACTTTCATTTTTCAAATGCCATATGGTAGTAATGCTGTCTCTTCAAAGGCCATGGTTAATCATGCATAATTTATTTTATATCACTTTCTAAATATCATGCTGGTGTATTAAAATGTCATGACGGAGTGTATTGATTTTTTGAAAGCCATTTCGGTATATGTCCTTTTTCAAATGCCATAGTGCGCTTTATTTGATGTCGTTTTCCAAAATGCTTCATTGCAGAAAATCTGAAACTTGTTCGATATATGGGACAAACGAAAGGGGTAGGCAGGAGACCCCGAACACCACCAAGACACAAACACAGAAGGATGTTTGAGGTTAGCAATGATTTAGAATCAGTCACTAGTAGTCGGTTCCCTGTTTCTTCCTCGATTTTGGGAAACACCGCCCAACTGTATATTTTAGTTGATTCTGTTCAACGTGACGTGTCAGGATTGCTTTTAATATAAGTTGTTACATTTTAACCCATATGGATTTCTATAAGTGTGCACATGCATTTTTGAATTCAAGCCGTTTGAATTTGGGTTTTTTATGCCACAATAAGCATTCAGTGTTTTCCTCTGAACTGTAGCTTTGACAAAGAAGAAACATGCATTCCACCCATTGGATGTTAAAACACTGAACTGATATCCAGAAAAAAAACAAAAAACAGTATATGCATTAATACATTTGTGAAAGTCATCAAACTGCTTGAGATTATAAACACAAGCGTTTTTAGGCTGATAACGATATCTGGGGAAAATCCAACAACAACAATCCTGTTACAGATCACTTGGATTCATTCTTTTGAGCTGTTGAAAACTCAACTGCTCTCTTGTGGACAAACTGTGTAATGCACTCAGTTTCTAAGTTACCTCAAACATACTTTGGCGTTACTTTGCTGCAAGTTCTTGTTATTTATTAGCTGACATACACCGACAGTGACGTATCTGCATTAAGCTAAGATCGGACAATATCGTTTACTTAAGATTAATTCAAGATGGGAGCATATTAAACAACGACGTGCTGTTTACACTGATGCATGGTTCCATTATGTTTTCCCAAATATCTATATACCAATAATATCTGCAGAGAAACAGAGCTGTAAACTGCTGACTTGATTGACAATAGGCACAATACTAATTCACTTAATATTGATCTATATTACTTGTTTTGTTACAATTAATTCTTATACAAAACAAGGATATCCACTGTGGTTTTTTAGGTGTAAATTGTGCACATGCATGCGTGTTGTGAAAATGGAGGTGGGCTCAGGAGGGTGCCTTTAAAAGATACATGTGATTTCCATGTTAATTATAACACACAAAAACCAGTCCGAATCCTCACCTGTCCTCCAGATTTGCCACGTCCGTACTGCCGTCCCTCCTTAAAGCCGGCGTCCCAGTCTGTCCTGATGATACGGTCGTCCAGCCGTGTTCCATTAATGAAGCGCATGGCATTTTCTGCCCCTAAACGTGCATAGTATCTGGTAGAACATGCATTAAGGTCTGTCGCAGGCTCCTAAACATGCACACTTCATGCTATAGTGGTAAAACTCGGTGTATGGTACTTTGGTTAGTAACCAGGGAGGATGACTGGTTGGCTTGTGTTTACTGTGCCTGTATGTGAACACAAGTGTTTTAAAAACAAAAGACTATTACTTAATTTAGGTCTCATATTTAAAAAGGATACTCTACAAAGCAGAATCCGCAGGCTGTCTTCTTGACTTTATCCAGACCAATGATGATGCGCTTGACGTCTCCACTTTTGGAAAACAGCTCGTGTACCTGCTCATCGGTTACAAAAACAACAAGCAATAGTGAGAAGTGTGCAAGATATTATGAGAAATAAAACTGGCCTGGAAATACAATTAACATTAGTCCCTACTTTTAAATAAAGAATATAACACTCAAATTCCCCGTGGCAACTCACTAACTTACTTTTTCACCTTCTTGTCACAAGAAATAAGATGAGAATTAAACCAACTTCCAAAGAAGTTGGTGCAGGGCTTTAAGTGATGGTGTACTCAGTAACAATGGCAGTGTATCCCACCTGCTCCTCGGTGGTGTAGAAGGAGAGATTCCCAACATACAAAGTGTGGCTCTGCTTCAGCAGCTTCTCCTGGTCATAGCGGTTCCCCTGAAAACACAAGCAACGTTAACATGTAAAAGTAAGCACTACTCTCAGAAAGCTAAGGACACGGGTCAGAGTTTCTCAGTTGTAGCTTTCCGGCATCTCTGCTGCTGAAACGGTTAGATCATTAGGTGAGCTGGTTTTATGATGGGAACATTGAGGAGATTTGACACTGATTCAATGGTGCCTTAAGAGTTACGTAGCCAAATTAATACAGGAGGATATCGGTTTTCGGTAATCGTTGTACCAAGTCAAAGAAACCCCTTCTGAGAGGTGTTAAATCTTAGTAACTTAAAACGTCACAGCGGTATTAATTGATCCACACAAAGCGTGAGCAGCCCGCTCTGTTGTTAACTAACGGCTGTGAACTGTTAACTAACAAGATAAGCCGTTACATCAACGTTTATAACCTCGGGCATTGGTGGTCCTTAAGAATATTTCCCAACTTACCTTAAAATGCTGGTCTCTGTATTGACTAACATCTATGTAAGAATCACTATTCAACGCGTTTAATTTAACAGCCATTGTGAAGAAATCGCAGATGGGCCGTCTGTAGCTATTCAACTGTTAGCATTCCGGAAACGTGATGGCGGAAGTCATTCCGGTTCATATGTCCGTCATTCGAAGAACTCCGGGTGAAACATCTTTATCAGCTGATCGGCGCCCACTGTTGGTATCGTTTCGATGCAGTGATTTTTGTGTTTGCTTTAAACTACAACACACGTGCACAAGTTTAATCTAACCATGTACTTAATATTCGTTATGTCAAATGTAGAAACTGTATTGAAAATGTGTAATTCTTTAGCCACTCAGAATTATTTAAAACAGTCACAGTCAGTGGAGACGAATGTGAAAAAGGGAAAAAAAAGAAACAGTACATCTGAACTTTTAAACAAAGAAATACACTTTTCACACATTTTTGAATAATTTCACTTGTCTTGTCTCTAAAAATGTTACCCTACCCACTAAATCTAATTCTGTAAGCTTGGCGTGGAAAACTGCCCAGAGTCACATGACTGTTGGAGCTGGAAGTGGAGCTGTGAGATGTGGTGCCACACTATTGGCTACTTTTATCTGTGGGTTTTTAAAAAAAATGTACTTATACTGTTTGAATATTTGAATGATAATGATATAATTTTCCCAGTTATTTAAATTTTATTCTGGATATTTTACTAATATCGTATTTTACCATTTTTTAAGATAATGTACAGATATTTGAGCAATATTTTGCTAATATTTATAATATGTATATATTTTTTAAACTTACTTCCTGACTTAACTGTTTTCAATAAACCGGTCTGATTGCCATTAAGACCACATGCTGTCTTTTCACACATTATTTGCCCCCACGCATAACTAAGTTGAAAAACCTTAATGATTAAGTGTAAGGGCATCACACGTATTGCAAATCAGAATAAACTCGCTCGTATTTAGATCCACAGTCACAGGGCATTTGAAGTGAAGTCAAGGAAAACTGGAAAACTTGTGTTTTCTTGACCAACAAAACAACTTTAGACGGCAACGTTTCCTGTAAGGTCAGCATTTTATTATCATAATCCAAATATTCAAAGTTAACAAAAACATTTATCCTAATCCAACTTCTGACCAAATTAACATACTAAATTATTTAGTGAAAAGAATGTAGATATAAATCACTGAACCCACGTATAAATCCCAGAACATTAAAAACAAAAGTGAGATGAAACTGCAGGACATGACTTTACCATCAGCTCATTGCCAAGTACTGGGCTGAGCTGCTCACTGTTAATTCTACTAATGTTTAACAAGGACATACAGTCAGTTCTTGTATCTTATAATAACTTCAGTCCAATAAATCAGAGCACAATAAGCAAAGCCAGTGAGAGGACGACAGTGGCTCTGCCGTGGGGCTGCCAACTCTACTCCCCCGATTTGCCATGTAGTCTTCTTCAGAGGTCAGAGGATCTCCACTTAATTCTGCTGCAGCAGCTTCTGGAACCTGAAAGAAAATAAGAGTAGACTCAACATTCATAATCATTAAAATCTGATTTAGATAATCATTGTGGGGGGAAACTGTCCTCCCCAGAGAAGTCAGAAGTCAGGTTTGAGGGTCAGTTGCTAAAAATGAAGCGTGTTGTTCAAGGCCACATCAGCAGGGAAGACCCTTTCTGACGGGGGCCCTGGAGATCAACTCAACATACTCAAAAGGTGCAAAGAAGCATGTGTGCTGATTTTCTCACAATAAGTAGATCCTGTTTTTGGTGCTTTGTGTAACTCGGGGTCAAAAGCGTTTTTGGTTTAAAGTTGCCAACAGCTGTTATTCAATATGTATTCATTTGACCAAATAGATATGAATACTGCACTGGAGTTCCTGACCAATAACGAAACTGTACTTGTTTCACTTCCTGTCTGCAGCTGTTGAGCTCCTTCTTGTTCCATTACTTCCTGACATATTCAAATAAAAAAAGGAATCCAAAAATCACTTGGTTTTGTTTTGCGGACTCTTTCTGCCAAACTAATGCGGTTAGCGCGAATCTCAGCGACAGATAAAGAGCGTTTCCTGTGAAACCACCACAATAAAAGCCGCCCCGTGTTTCGCAAGTTAACGGCTTTTAATGTGAAGCGGCGGCAGAAGGAAATGTTGGGTTTGCATTAGCAGGAATCCAACAGCTCAGACTGAGTGAACAGTAAACAGGCGGATATACAGCCGATTATGTATATTTTACAATTAAATAAAAATACAACCACAGTAAAGCTGGATCACATACATGCATCATTTATTGTGAAACCCTCGTGCACGTGAAGGCAACTTGAAATGTTTATTACTGAAAAACACAGACCATAAAAAGCATAAAAAATGAGGGTTCTTTTCATGAAAATCTGCTCCAACTTTCCTACCTAAACTTGATATTGGTGCTCAGAGTACAAATCTAATACTTTGGACTTCTCTTTTAGCTGAATTTGAGCTTACTAAATTGTTCCTAAATTGATTTGCGTTTAATCAAATGACCTCTCAGGAAACCATGTTTAACTCCGGGAATAATGAACACAATTCACAGCGAATAGCAGGTTAAAAGGGCCCGAAAAGCTCGCTTCGATCTCGGCCATGCACCCAAAGCAGCGTGCAGCACCAGCCAAGAGGGTTATTCAGAAGCCACGAATCTCTAATAACTCACGTTTTGAAAGTTGCCTTCCTTGCCATCTCTTCTTCATCAAAGGTCGGATCTCCTCTCGATGCTCAGCAGCTCCACTTCGAAGATGAGCGTCGCTCCTCCGGGGATCTTCGGCGGTGCTCCCCGGTCTCCGTAGCCCAGCTCGGCGGGGATGACCAGCTTCCTCTTCTCGCCCTCGCACATGCCCAGCAGGCCCTGGTCCCAGCCTTTGATCACCTGGCCGGTGCCCAGGGTGAAGGTGAAGGGCCTGTCGCGGGGAATGCTGCTGTCGAACTCGGTGCCGTCCTCCAGCTTGCCCGTGTAGTGCATGTTAAGCACGTCTCCTTTGCGGGACTTGATGGGGCAGTTGTCCACTCGCTTCTTGATGCCGATCTGCAGCTTCTTCTTCTCGGCTCCGCTCACCGCCGGGCTCAGGGAGAGCACCGTCACCGCGAACAACAGAAGCACCCGCATGGCCGCAGTCCACTCACAGTTTCCGTGTGTTAAACTGTTTAGTTTGGAGGAGTCTACGCTCAACGCACAGTGTGCAAATTCTACGGAATGAATAAGGGAAAATCTGCTGGAGAATCAGTTGTTAAAAGCGGATGTACGTACGAGACGACACCGGAAGTGTTTCCGACTGGTGTTACCAGCAAAGACGCCCGGAAAACGGTCTTTCACAAATCTGAAGTTAGCTTCAGATTCGTAAAGGATAAGGATTGGTACTTTAGTTCATGGCTTATGTAAATGTACATTATTATATTTCACCTGGACAACATGCTCATCAAAACCCACTGTAGACTTGTCAAACCTGAGATACAGCGAGCCTCCAGAGACGGATCAACCCCCCATATCCGTTTTTTGGAAGCCTTCTCTCTCTTTAAAGTTTCCCCTTAACTCTCGAATCTGAAGCCAACTTCGGCCTCACTCCACAGTCTGTTATGTCATCCAAGGCAATTTAGCGGTCACTTGGTTCGGCTGAAGTAAGTCAACTTTTTGTGCATTGTTACATTAATTTACATTACAACCACAACATACACGACAAGTATAAGCTACCGTGTATCTGCAGCCAACTAACGGTAAATGTTGGTGTCATTACAGGGCTCAAATAGGCGAGAGTTGGATGGGGCAGCTAAGTTAGCTAGCTAAGCTAACGTGTTAGTTTGGACAAGGATCTTTGGGCAACACTCGACAAAATGCTCGCTCGTTTGTTGTTTAACCTCCTCAACAACCACCGTGTCATTGAGAGGTTGGCAGAGTCTCGTCTGATTCGCAGGGCGGCCCAGATCACGGCCTACGCCATCACTAAGACTCAGATCGCCGGCCGGGACGCCTCGGAGCGGGTCATGCGCTCCCAGACGCTGCGGCAGGTCCGGGAGGAGGCCGGCAGAGTCCCCGGTGACCTGGGAGAGGTGGGCAGCCGCCTCAGGAGAGTCAAAGAGACATTTGTGAATGAAGTGAAGGAGGGATGGAAGGACGGCTCCAGACAGATCAAGAAGTGAAGACGTCAGCCTGACTGTATGATGTTAAAGAGACTGGCAATCACCTGATAACCAAACTTTAGTTATTGACAAGCTGCAACATGTACAGCTTCTACATCCTCACCTGGGCAAACAATGATTGAAGGAGAACAGAGGAGAAGCGACGTATGAACAATCTGTCTCTGCAATGCACGGTGGTTACCTGCGACCATCAGACATCAGGGGTATTGAATCAGGAGTAGTGATTGTTAATAATGTGGAGATTTCTATAACATTTATAATAAACTGTGAACACATGGAAAGCCTGTGGAAAAAGTAGGAACTGTCTGGGAAAGTGGAAGTCTGGATCAGTGTGGAAAAGGTTAAAGGGCACTCCTCTGAAGACTTGTAGAACAACTTCTTCACATTAATCTATCATACAAAACCACACACTGGTAGTTCAACCAATGATGTCCGGACAGAACTTTGCTTTTTCCGTTTCCCTCCACCAATGACGCCAGTCCTGCTGAAGAACCTTTTCAGATCTGTACTTGAAGTTGTCTCAGTAAATAATTCTATTGGTCAAACGTGTACTTATGGAGAGAGATGTTGTATGTAAAGACAACAAATTCACTATTTTATTCTGACTGTATAAATAAAGAAGAAACAGCACTTTGACTGCTGGACTGTGTCAATTTATATTATTTGCTATTGACATATTAACTTTCCGGACATAAAGCAAGTTTAAAGGGGGTAAAAAAGTGTGGAAACTTCATTTTCCAAGTTTAGATTGTTCAATTAGAAAAACATAATTTTTGTGTGCCTATGGGAATGTGACCATTTACTGTAAGAAAAGGAGTGTCAGATTAAAATAAAATAGTACTTTATTTATCCCGAGCGAAATTGTGCAAATATAATCAAATAATTGACAAAATAGACAAAAGATTATCAGGAAGGTGCAAAAACCAAACATTACACAATGCCAGAAACGTAAAAAGTTAACAGCAAGTATTATTAATAAAATTATTAATGTAATTCCAATTTACACGTCAAAATAAGGTTGCTGGTAGGGATCAGTGTACGAGAAGTGGCATATAGCTGAATGTACAATATCAAATCTGAAGTACAGGTAAGTTTATATATGGTTCATTCAAACGGTTCTGTGATTCCATCCCTATATTTTACGTGATGTGCCTTTATACAGGTCAGAGGGTTGTAATGATTGTTATCCCCTCAGAGAGAAGTGAGACAGGAGGAGTGAAGTTCACAGTTCAGTTGTCTTCAAGTTGGAACTCATAGTTCATTCGCTTTCACAACTCCAGCAGGACGACGGAGATGTGAACCAAACAGATAAGAGGACATTTTATTGCTCCTCGTGACATTTGGTCTGACCTGCATGCACATTCACCGGTGGCCTGATCAGAGCATGTACATTCCCATGTCTACATATATATTTCTATATACCTCGACCCAGTTACTGGATATTGTTCTGTCACTTAGAGCTGATTCATTGATTAGTTAAACTATTCTGATGATTCATTAATCGTTTCAGTCTTTTCTCAAGCAAACGTTTGATGGTTTCAGCTTTTTAAATGGGAGAATTTGCCGTTGTTTGTTGTTTTGAAAATGAAATATATATATATATATATATATATATATATATAAAATACACATATTCTGACGCAAATGGAAATAAAATATTCCTGGTAGTTGTGGCACGACTATTGCAACAGCATGACAACTGCAGGAAATGATACACAAACATTATATACAACACATTGTCCAAAAGAATAGCTGAACAGAATGAGTTTTGCAATACATAACTTTATTTCATTTGATCACGCACAGAAAACAGCTTCATTCATTAATACTTGTGCAGACGCACTGGCCTGGCAACTAAATATTAGTTACATGTTGCATCATTTCATGTAGAAATAAATCTCTATCAGGAGGAAGAGAAGGACGTTTGTTTCTGACAGCATGAGTCAGTACATATACACTGATATGGCACCTGAACTTCATATAAAAATAAATCTCTCAACGTAGGAAAATACACATCCAAATCAACATTTTCAAACAGGAAACAGCGTCTAGCGGCAGGTATTTTAGGTATTTGAGGAGAATACACGAAGCACACAGCCTATGGACAAACACTCATCATTACACTATCCCCAGCACAGCTCTGTGTGGAGGCAACACTAGTGCATATTCACTGATATGGCATTAGCTTATAGCAGAAACACAGCCTTAACGAATCGAAGGCTTGTTAGTAGCACTCACAGAGCGAGTGGCAGCAGAGCAGAACAGCAATCTGACTTTTATATTCACACAAAGGAAGCCTTTGAAGAGGGGGGAGCTGATCCGGGGTCAGTTACAGTGAATCAGAATCAGTAAAGTCTTAAAGGGTCAACTACAAAAAACATATTTTCTTTTTACCTCGATACATTATCCAGCATTTCTGGGGATAACTGTTACAAAATAATACATGTTAAAACATTGTCTGTGGATCATGTGAGGTTAAAAGTCAGATTGTCTGTTTTTCATAAACCCGGCTTTGGAGAGACAGGATGCACAAGCCACTGAAGCATGTAACAGGTGGCAGCATACACACTGATATGGCAGCTCACCTTCAGTAAACAAAGTGGCAGCAGCATCTTCTCTCTGCCACGAAAACAGGAGACATTGTGCTTCATTTGCTTCAACACTAGAACCATTTAAATCCAAAGGCAGTTCCAACATGACGTCCTCTCGTATATATTCAAATATAACACACAATCAGGTAGAAATGATCAATCAGTGTTAAGATAGAAAAACAGATTCACAGGTAGGAGAATGCACAGGGAATGTAAAGAAGTAAGGGATGAGGAGTAGAGAAAGGGAGGAAGGGAGGGCATGAGAAGAGCCTGTGTCACATTGTGTCTTTACATCCAGAGGTTGGTCAGCATGAAGCTGAATGGGGCCACCAGCAGCAGCCATGCAGAGGACCTCACTGGAAGAGGAAGAGGAATTGGGAAATATTTAACAGGTTGTACACATTACTCTACTTCTTATTGAAAGAGCCATGCTAACTGTTTCCCCCTGTCTCAAGTCTTTATGCTAAGCTAAGCTACAGACATGAGAGATCTTCTCATCTAACTCTCGGCATAAAAGTGAAACATTTCCCCCAAAACGGCTCCATTAAGTCGATCAAAGAACATTCGCCACTTGCTGTAAAGTTGGTGTGTTTCTGTAATTGTTGGTGGTTCATATACAATTTGGTTTTTTTTTAATTCAACTTTAGTTAAAGTTACTTTGTTTCAAACCCCACACAAGTAAAAGATATATTTCAAACAATACCTGCACTTGATGAGTTACACTCCATGTCCACCAGTGAGTCCATGTAGCCCTGGCCCAGCCACTCCTGGTACGTCTTCCTGTCAGCAACACCCACGAGACGAACAGTGGAGTCTTTGAAAATGAGATCTGTGCCCATGTAGGCCTGCGAGTCAAACATCCTGAAACCAGGACCTGTATCACTGCCAAAATGTGCCTACAGGGAAACGGAGATAAATAATAAACTGAATAAACACCAAAAAGTGATTTCCTGCATTCCAGTTAGCCATTGATTTCCATTGATTTCACTGCAAAACACCCAGTACTCATGGTTTCTGAGAAATAATTGAACACAAAAAAGTATTCCTCCATGTCTGTTTGCTCGTTAGTTTTTTGGATTTGACTGTCCAACAACATAGCTCATCACTGCAATGCTTTTTAGCATTCTCAGATGTCAGAGCATCCTTGAATGCATCACCAGGAATCTTGAATCTTATATAATGAAAGCATACATTTGAAAAAAAAATTAAAAATCAGTCAATCCTTTTCAGTAAAGGATTTTTTGAGTATCTTAATCCAGTTTCAGGTCTCTGCACACACAGTTCAGCCTGTCTCTGACTCTTACCTGTGCGCGGTCCAGGAGTCCGTAGACAGCGTGGATGTTGGTGTCGGGCCGTACCATGACAGCGTGGGACGGGACTCTGGCAAGGTGACAGTGTCTGTACTGTGACACCTCGGCTTTAGCTCCATGGGAACACAGCAGCTGGAAATCTGTAGACAGGAGATCCACTGCCCACGATTCAGCAGAGTTACCTGAACAAACACACAACGTGAGGCGGTTAATTCTCAAAATGATGTGACCCTTAAAAGTGAAACCATCTTGTCTTACCATCAGTGTTCTGGAAGACCGTAGAATGCTTGATGAAAGCCACATCTCCATCTCCCTTCGCCAGACACCTGAATGGACAGACAGTCGGACACATGTAGTGTGTGGAATCAGTTCAAGTAGCTTTTCTCTTGGAGGCAAGAAAGTTGCTCATTTTGAGGAACAATTTTTTCCAGAAGTACAGAAACGTGACTGGGATTGGCAAGAAATGCTCCGGGTTGAATAATCAGTACAAAAGATAAACAGCCGCACTAGAAAATATCTGGTTCTTTGATAAAACGTCATAAAATGTAATGTCAGCGACATGATGCTGTTTTTAGTACCTGAAGGCACCGTCGTATCCATCATACAGGTCCTTTCCCTTCTCACATTTGTTCTGTCCTGAGCTGTCTCCCACACACAGACCACACAGGCTGCTGGGGAAACCGGGTTGGTTGGCACCTGGTACACAGCTCTGATTGAAGAACCCTCCCACCGCTAAGCACCATGGGAAACAGGAAATAAGAATAGTCAACGACGAGAAAGAAAATGATGGCTTTAAAACCAAATGCAGTTTGAACCTGCTCTACCCAAAATACAAGAAATACTTAATTCCATCGTTTACACATGAAGAACACATCACATGTACAAAACATCATGAAAACTACTGCTGATTAATCAATTAAATATTAATCAACCATTTTAATAATCCATTAATCGTCTTGTTTCAGCTTTTTTACAGGTTATATGAGGACTTGAAGGATATTAACAAATATAAAATATCTCTGGCTTAAAACTATACATTTATAGACATCATCTTGTGCTCTGAGAAATGTTTTTCTTACATTTTAACGATTTTCCGTATTTAACCGCTGGATTTCTACGAGTTCTGACAACTCCAGCTCACACCTCTGCTACACACACACACACACACACACACACACACACACACACACACGCATCATCCCACTGACCTTGGGGAATCTGACAGTGCTCAGGGGCGATCAGGCCTCTCTCCATCAGCGTTGCCACGGGAACGTTCCAGCCAGCCGTGCGACCGTACCCGGTGTGACAGGAGCTACGGCCACGCATGTCGTCAAGGTTACGGATGTCTTGGGTACTCTTTTTCACCACCGCAACTGCGTAGTACATGGACCCATCACGGTCCTCTGGAGACAAAACAAACCAAACCTGTATTTGTCGTCTTGGAAACGAGGACGTGTGACTGTGTGTTTGTGTGCGTGAGTCTCTGCTCTTGGGATTTCACCTGTGTAGCTCTCGCTGGTAGCCAGGACCAAGCCGAACTCTTTGCCTGCTGTGTAGATATAACCTCCATCCAGAGTGACGGCATCAGCCTCGTTGTCCTACACATATACGAAACAGAAGAGCAGAGGTTGAGATGCCAGTCTCTGCTATGAAACTAAATCAGTTGGTGGTTTAATTTTAGTTGTTACAGATTTCTCTGAGGCAGGAAGACAAGAAGGCCGACGAGGAATTGTAAATACGGAAATGGTTAAGATATGTTTGTGGCAGATGTGGGACAAAGTTCTAATTCAGGCACAACTCGGCCACAAGTCCAGGTCCTAAACTTTGGGTTTATAGTTCCAAACAAGTCATTATGGCTCCTTTGCTAAATGTAGTATTTATTTATTTATAAGATGCTAAGACTGAAGTATCTCAACAACTAGTGCATTGATTACAATTAAGACATTGTACAAGACAAGTCTGTTGTCCTCACTTTTCATCTAATGTCGTCATCAGGCAAAATATTCATTTGAATATTATTCATTTCAAAACTAATGACTTCCTTCAGGCTCAGCTGTACTTATGAATTATGGGAGGATTTGCAGTGAATGAATACTGTAGCTGCCCTTCAGTAAGAAACATGTGCTACCTTGATTTTCTTCATGCAGTCTGTCACAGAGTCCCCGTACACACACTTGATGGCTGGAGTCAGATCTTTACTTTGGAAAGCCACAGCCATGTCAGCACACTTCTGCTGCTCGCCGCTGGACAACACACACCACCGCAGGACATCTGGGATATTTAGAGATGGATGGGTGGGCGGTAAAGAAGGAAAGAAAGATAGATGGGTAAGATAGAAATAAATAATTCACAGAAGCTACCAGGAAAGTTGTTGAAAATGTGTTTCTTTATAAGTGACCTGCTTCGGTAACTTAAGATTCTCAGGAATATTTTTGCTAATTTCATGTTTAAGCGCCATTCAAATATCTTACTGTGTGTTGTGACACTTAATAATAATGTAGTGATGCTTCAGGCGTGTGGCTTTATAGCAATGTTAATAATAATAAAATAAAATAAAAAGTAAGGTTTGTAGGTTATTTAATAAATGGGATTTTTATGTGTTCTATTTATTATTCAAACAGTGGTTTAGCAGAAAATAATGTATTCATGTATTTATATAGCATTTATGCATTATTTAACATCACAATATATAGTAGGTATCTTTTTGTTTGATCAAAAATATTCTAGTTAATATCACACAATAATTTGGAAATTGAACTGAGGTGTGATCATTTTTCACCTTCAGCTTTACAGTCCATGGCTTTCAGAGCACTGTGATAGAAGCGACCCATCCACTTCTGGGGGTCGTCTGACTCCACCCCCTGAAACATGGTGGATGACTCAGAGAAGAGTACAGTTCCTCCTCCATAAGCAGCAGACGAGAACATGTTGAAGCCAGACTTTTCCTGCAGACAGCAAGTAGATACACTCAGTGAATGTCACACACAGAGTCTCGCAGTAACGTGGTTAAACGTCTGATTGCTTCATTGTGTTTTAAGATACTTTTACACAAACTAAAGCCAACAAATCAAAAACTCTGAACATCTGGAGAATTATTCTGGGAATTGTGGAACTAACACTGCACATTATTTTAAGAGAAGTGATGGTATGGTCAGGTGACAGTGGAAAAGGGGGCGTTTGGACGTACCAGGCCCTCTGTCAGCATGTTCAGCACCACAGAGGGAGTGACGTCATTGCCGACCACAATCCCACGAAATGGGACGCGGACCAGATGGCACGTTTGCCACTGAGAGACAGGGGCTCTGGTGCCGTCACGACACAACAGCTCGTAGTCCGATGACACCAGTGACTGCGCCCAGTCGGGGCCATTTCCTGCTGAACAAAATAGCTGGTTAGCTAACAGACATGCTGATAAGCTAACTGACCACGACCAAGTGTCTGAATGGGTCACCAGTAACTGTAATAACCAACGAATAACTAAGACATTACTATCAGTGTTCTCCTGGACAGTCGTGTGTTTGATGAAGGCCACATCTCCTGCATCTTCAACCAGACACCTACAGAGACAGAAACAAGGAAACGGGAGAAGTTCCGAATTAAAAATGCAATTTGTTTTGTAGATTAACTGTGATAAATGTCTCTATCTTAGGTCAACAAAACGTTCAACTTTTCGAGCACCAGCGCTGTCACAAAACAATTTTTTTATTTATGTACACTCTATAATTTACATAGCCTATTCAGTGTTTTCTGTACATTCATTTAGATAAAATTGTCTTAATAATAAATTGTTCTTATTGTTTAGATTGATATCCTGAAGATGGATGATCTATTATATAAGATATCTAATATTAAAAAAGTTCAAGCATGTACTTATACTGGTAACAGCGGGGGAAAGGAATAGATAGGTCCAGATAACATGCACTCCACGTGTATATACAGTGTATATACAGTACACAGTATGTAGAGTATGAATGTGTGTTACCTGAAAGCTCCTTCGTAGCTGAAGTATCTCTCTTGGATGCTCATCTCACAAACGTGCTGTCCCTTATCATCTCCTCTGCACAGCTGACACAGAGACGCAGGGTCACCTGCCTCGTGTGCTCCGGGGATACAGCTCGCATTGAAGAAATGTGCCACACCTGAACACACACACACACACTCATGATTCCTGTATGTACACCCTGCAGTATATGTATGTTGTATGTTTGATTCCTACCTTGCGGGATGTTGCAGCCCATCACTGACATGTAGCCCTGGTCTATGAGGTATCCTAAAGGCATATTCCAGCCGGCTGTTCGGCCTTTCCCGGTGTGGCAGCTCTTTTTTCCTGCCAGGTTGTTGATGTTGATGCCAGAATTCACTTTTTTCACCACAGCAACTGCATAGTAGGAGGCACCGGTACCTGAGGCAACAGCAGCACAGGTGTTAAAACACATGATAACAAGTCCTGTAAGTACTTTGACATAAATATGACATTCTGGCTCTGCGCTGTTATAATCAGGGAATGAAAGAAGATCAAAGTGCAGTCTACAACTCCTGTAGTACGTGTGATAACTCAGCATTAACTTACTCACTATCTACCCATGACGGGTAGAAAAGATCAGAAATGAATCTTACGATCAGCCTTTGATTCACTGCCAGCCATCTTGAAGGAAGCAGTCTTCCCCAGTCTGTAGACGTCAGTGCCGGCCATCGACAAGGCATCTGCTTCTTTTCTCTGCAGAGACAGAAGCAAACAAAAGATCATGATGTTATAAATGTCAGAGTAACCACCTTCAATACCAAGAGCCCCAATGTTAAAAGACACTGACAGCTAATTAACCTGTAGAACCAAATCTTTCTTTCTTAAAATAAGAATATGAAAGTCTAGCCAAGTCTAAACAAGGAAAAGTTTAAAGATTCAACTCCAGCTTAGACTGTGAGAAGAATACCTTATAGCTTTATGAGCATACCAGGTATTTCCATATAACCTACATAGGGCAATGTGCGGATCATATGTTCCCCTATGTAGGTTATGAGGAAATACTTGATATTGAGACACTGACATTTGTGTTTCACTCCTAGGTCCCAGTGTCATAAACAACCCAGTGTGATAACCGTATCACCTATTAAGAAGTACATTGCAACTTTTCATAGTTTCTGCCTTGTTATCCGATGCTTGATTGTGTGTTCTGCCACAAAGTATATTATTTAATGAGTCCGCTCTCATCCTGACTGATACAAATGAATAGATGCCTAGAT
Organism: Nannoperca obscura; assembly: GCA_036024295.1. Classification (NCBI taxonomy): domain Eukaryota; kingdom Metazoa; phylum Chordata; class Actinopteri; order Centrarchiformes; family Percichthyidae; genus Nannoperca; species Nannoperca obscura. The sequence continues at coordinate 790 of JAVQJL010008514.1, read as the reverse complement.
TACTAACATGTTTTACAATGCAAGAGACCGTATGATTATAAAGTAGTATAAAACATTCAGAACCACAACTGATTCAAACGTGTGAAGTTGAATAAGGTTTGAAGATTTACTCAATTAAAGTTCCTGTTGTCAAAATCAAACCTGCAGTTTCTGAACGCAGCCCTCGACCGTGGCTCCGCTGACACAGCTGAGGGAGGGACGGATGGAGACCTCGGTGAAAGCCTGCGACATGGCCTGGCATTTCCTCTGCTCCGCATCTGAGATGGTGCACCACCTGATGCTGCTCTGACACAACACTGAGAGAGACACACACAGATGCCACTCATCATTCTCTCATTAAACCACCAAATCATTCATCAAACATCCTGTAATCTCAAACATCCCACGGCTGTGACTGCATTCTTTCTGTTTAGTACAGTGCTTCCCTGCCTCAGGGCCCCTCGAAAGGTCGAAAGATCGAAAAAAATCGTTTCTGATATTTCTCACATTTTGCTCTTTTTTATTGTTAAAGACTGCAGATTTTGACCTTTCTGTTTTTATCAAGGCAATAAATTGAGGCTGCCTTCCTGTGTTTCACCAGATGTCTGCAGAAATATTTTATTATCATGATCACAAATTATTATCATAAATTTTTAAATCTGTATAAGCCTACATTGTAGGCAGACATCTGGTGATTATCATAATAAAATTTGTGATCATGATAATAAAATATTTCTGCAGACATCTGGTGAAACACAGGAAGGCAGCCTCATCATAAAAATCTCTAATTGCTCTGATTGTTTCTCCGTGT
>JAVQJL010008512.1:0-12727 GCA_036024295.1 Nannoperca obscura | reverse complement strand
TACATACATACATACATACATACATACATACATACATACATACATACATACATACATACATACATACATAAATACATACATACATACATACATACATACATACATACATACATACATACATACACACACACATATATGTATTTTTTCTTTTTTACTAGCCATGTCATAGGAAAAACTTGCTATGAAGTCTAATGTGTTGGTAAAATAAAAAAAGTACGTTTTGAGATCCCCTGTCTACCAGCGCTTGTAGATGCACACAAACATTGATGACTGCTCCCTGTTACTTATTTTTCCCTCTAACCTGGACTGAGGAGCGAGAGCAGAGAGGGGGGCTACCTCCCCTGCACGGCAGAGCGAGATTAACCAAAGCAATCAAAAGAACATTACTGAGTATATTAGAGCAGGCCGCTGCCGCTCATTACCTAGCAGCTCAATTGATCTCCAAAGCTGTTCGGAATGCACAACAGTCCTCCAAATGAAACAGCCTAATTTGATATTTCCCCATAATGCTGCCATACAGTGTCGTTATGTCAGGGGGTAGATGGAATATTTGCCCCATAATGGAAACGCATTTGATTCCTCTGTCTCTGAGCTGCTTAATTTGAGAGCTGCCAGTGCATCTGGGGCATTCACGGAAAGAAATCATCGTTTCGCTGTGTGAAGCGTTTGTATGTGTCTCTCCGTCTGTGCCCTTGTGTGAATTTGTGTGCAATCATGAAGCTTCTCCGAGGCCCTCAGCAACCGGACTCAATTATCAGCACCGTAAAACTTTAACCTACTTTGCCTCTGTCTAGGAACTGCCAGAGGTCTCTTCTGCTTGGTATTACTGCCCCAGCGCTGCACTCATGAAGGTTGCAAAGGCTAGGGGAGAATAAACCAACAAAATAAACCAAATAGTTGAAACTTAATAGTTAGAAAGAAAATGTATGTTGTTTGGACTAAAGCAAACCTTTGTAACACGGGGTCAGGGTCATATTCACCAGTCTTATCATGTTAAAGCAAACAGGTCTCTTAAGCTGTTTGGGCAAATTTTTGGGGCAGTCAACGGGCTTGTTTCTAAACAACCCAGGCTTTTATTTTGTCTTTTTCACAAACCGCTATGTTGAGCAAGAGTCAAACTGAGTCAGATGGTTTAAAGACCCACTATTCTGGGAATACAGTGTTTAAATACATGGAGGTGTATGCTTCTAGAGAGGGCACAGACGGAAAATGTAGGCCTATGTGTGATATTCTTGTAACTGGTATGCTTGCTGTAGTATTACATTTCAAAATGATTACAAATGCATTATTCATCGGTTCCGATTTCCATTCAAAATGTGTTATTAGGATAGTCTACCTATTTTCTGACAAGATGTATTGACCCTCTGTAAATACCTTTACCATTGACTTTGTTGATGAAATGTAGATTAATCAACTGGCAAACACTGGTTGTGTGAGCTACATTGCACCTTTATGGAGACCAGAATCACATTTAATGTGAAGAAGGTGACAGCTGTTGGAGGGGAATAACAAAGGTACTGTAAAGGTTTTGCGTCCTGCAGATAAAACCTGTTTGGTGTCTGCAATTTTCTCTGCAGAAATACTTGGTTGGGAAGAGGAAATTGCATTCAATCCATTGGTAATTTGTAACATTTTCAATAAGAAACATATTATATGCTTGTAGCCAGCTTAGATATCCAGTGATATTTTCACTGTTACAAAAGGAAATGGACTGGAAAGTATTGTGTCTCACTCAACATTCAGATATCAGTCCATATGCCTCGAGAGCGAAGGTACATATTTTCCTTCTTGAGTTTGTGAAGCAAAGCTTTTAAAAATCATTGTATTCATTAGGACTTAATGACAATATGGCCAAATGTTCCACACGTATAAATAACAATGTTCAAGCCATAATGCACATTTATACCTTTGAGCAATATTACTACCACTTTAAGAAGAACTTCTTTTTAAAATGTTTTAGTGGAAGAGCTGTTCAAGAACCCTACATCACTTCTTAAGTTTTAGTTATCTCTGTTGTAATGTAAAGCAATTAAAGAATTGGATGACAACAGAAACACCATATATGGTACTTCAACATACATTGAAGTGAGACTATGTAGCCTAACTTTTGAAAGAAGAAATTATGTTTGAAATAATGTTTTCTCTTACAAATGAAAAGTTAAATGAATCAGCAGCTAAACACATGCTCACTCATTTCAATGCACTCAGATGTTTTGCTGCTGCAGCTGTCTTCTTCTGGTATAAACTTGAGAGAGATCTTGATAACAAAGTCAGTTTGCGAACCTTCTACTTGTGCTACTGTTATGCTTGTTGCCATTTGCCATTATGTCATAGTTGTCAGTTGTGGACACTGAGATAGAAATTGGTGAGGTTTGAGAATGTCTTGCTAACAGATGCCCCCACTGTATTTATTTTGATATATATATATATATATATATATATATATATATATATATATATATATATATATAAGCATGTTGCAAGCTAACTAAATCATTATATTCACCTGCAGTAATCCCCCCATTTGTCCCGGGTAAAAAAAAATCCAGATTGCAATTTAAAGCTAAGGCTTTTATATACAATATAAAAGATCTTCTGGAGAATAAAGGCTGACATATTTCCTTTCAGGTCTTTTTATATGAGGTCAATGTCTAATCTCTGGTGGGAATGTGGCTGAATAAGGCAAAGTCATACCCTACTCTTATTATTATGCATCTTATTACGATGCATCAGCTGTTAGCTATTCTGTTCTATGCTGTGTTGCCAGTTCCAGTTCACAAGGCCAAATTCATGGAACTTGTAAATGTCCTTGATGAATGAAATTAGATTCTGACTCAAACTGTGTACTGTATGTGTGTGTGTGACTCACTGACAATCTTAGGCACTGAAATTAACACACACACACACACACACACATACAGACACTCCAAGCTCACATATAGTGTTTGGTATGGCCGGTGGCAATGTTCACAACACCTCAACATTAAGCCACTGCTATTATTAAGACTAACTATCCTGTGCTGAATCACAGTGGACACACATTTCTTGCCAGACAAGGTCAAGGTTTCATCTTCAGCCAAGAAATGAGCTGAGTAAGCACGAGTCAGGCTTTCAATTATGCATTAGCCTGTTCGCCTGACAGACAGGCAGTGTTAGATTTCAGATAGCTGTCAGAGGCTAGACTTGTGACCCTGTAATCTCACGGCATGTTATCCGTACTTGGAAACCAGAAAATGGCCATTCAAAAATATTAACAGTCCCTATTATATAAACCTGTACTGTCAACTTACTTCAAACTAATTTATTTATTGATAACGGGACACTCCTCACGTAACGAGTGTAATTGCTGTACTAGAACTATGTTACATTCAGGCTAATAACTTGTTCACAGGACTAATTTGCCTGCTTTCCAAATTAAAGTGGTCTCTTGCAAACACCTTAATTGGCCTAGAGGGAATTAAGAATGTTCACATGCAACCTAATTGTCCATTAATATGACTATTTTACTTTTATTCCAAATTACCTGCCTTCACATCACCACCTCAGGCAGCCTAAAGGAACCTGACTGACCTTGTTCTGACTAAAGACAGTTTAGATTCATTTGAATATTCTTGCACATTCAAAGTTAATCCCTTTGCACCAGTCAGACTACTTTTCAGTTGGGTTGGCAGATAATCCACTCCCAGCCTCGGCAGCATGCGTGTCAGTGTGCAAGTGTTTAATGTGCATCAGTGATTCTGTGCTGATTTGTGAGCCCCTCTTTTTCCTGCTGTCTGTAATTGTTGTGTGTGTTGGTCTCTGTGGTGCTGTTGTTTGTATGCAGATAGACAAAGGCTGCTTCACCCAGCTACTTAGTACGGCCTCTGATGTCCTCAGCTGTGTGTGGTTATGCTGACACAGTGAACTGTGGTCACTCATTCACACACATATTCAGTATGACAGCACACAGACACAAGGACGCTTGAAAATCGGTGTTTACACTTTCCTTCCAACAGTCTACCTTCATTTTTCTCCCTTTCTTACTATCTCTGTTAGTCCCCCCCTACTTTATTCCACATATCTTTTCCCCTGGCCCTTCCTCTCTACCTCTTTATCTATTTTTCTGAATTAATTTTTCTGTCTGATTTTTCCAGCACACACACACGCAGAGTGAGATGGTGCCATCCCACAATAGACAGTGAGAGCACTGAGCCAGCCTCCTCTTCAGTTCATCAGAAGTTCACTCGACTCCACACTGACAGAAATGATGCTAGACAGAAATGCAAATGTGACAATGACAGCAACCGTGCCAGCCACAAATGTTAACATTACTCCTCAAAACTTCAGGTACCAATTTTTTTTTCCACTTGAAAGGGTAACTCCAGACTTTTAGCGTCTGTATTATTCTTGTCTCAGAGGAACTCAGTATCTGAGTCTGGTAGAATGATAACATGCTGTCATTTTGTGCTGGCTCATCTGTCCCAGGAGCTTGCAAAGGATCTAAACATATTGTCAGACCTTGTGAAAGGAAAAACATATCATTTGATAAAAAATATGTCACTAAGTGGTATCATTATTTTCTCAAAAAAGAGTGCATTCTAGGATATACAGCTTCAGCTGAAGTTAGAGCATGGTGAAAACTCCATTAATCCTTTAAAGTTGATGGTTTGCTGCAGTCATCTTTTATAGTGTGGATGGCTGGTAATCTTGTTGGCTGACAGGGTGGTTTACAGCCCTTTTCACTGAAGTTAAAGAGAGTGTGGAGGACAGACAAGTTGTCCTTGTCAAGATTGTTTTTCTATTGGACTGTGCCCTTAGACAAACATGTAAAACTCCCTGCTGAGTTATTCACTTTCTATCAGCGTGTGTGTATATTTCTCTCATCAACTCAAACTCTCACTCATGTACTCTACATGCACTTCCTGCTCTGTCACTTTTTCTCTCCCCTCTAGTTACACTTTGACTTTCTTCCCTCCTGCCGCTCTCTGTTTCTCTCTCTCTCTGCTTCATGCTGGTATGCATTGCTGTCTTTCAGTATTTGTACTTAAAGATTCCTTGCTCCAATGCCAACTGCCTGTCACAGTTGGGATGCCTATCTGTCTTTTTCTCTCTTCCTCACTTTTTCTCTTGATCTCTGGCTGCCTTCTGGCTGGCTGCGTGTCTGTTTCTGTTTCTCTTTCTCACTCTCTCTCTCTCTTTATGTTTCTGGCTGGATCTTTCTGTCTGCCTCATCCTCCCACTCTCCACCTCTCTCTGTCTGCATTACTTGCTTTGGAATTTGAGCATGTGCTCAAGTGTCTTGTTACCAATGATGGATTTTTTAAATGCCTGATTCTCTCTCTTTTTGTTTCCTATTGCTAGATGCTATAGTTTCCCATGCCTGAACGGTTTGTTGCTCAGCTTTTCTTTTTGCAGGTGTGCACTGCTTCCATCTTCCCCTGACTGAGTCACTTTCTTGCAGAGTCACATGTGTTCATCTGATCTCTGTGAGAGTTTGCTGCTTCAGAAGGTTTCACTCCTCAGATTACCTCTGGTTTACATTGGAAGGATGATGATTTATTGCTTTTTGGATTTCATTGCTCATTCCTAGGGTTACCACACTTGTTTAACTGCACCAGTTATGCCAGGGTATGATTACTGTCAAACAAGATTGGGAGTAAAATATACTTACTGTTCAACATGTAGTCAACCTTTCTATTGCTGACTCAACTCTTTTTTCATGACTGGCCTGTCAGACTTAATATGGAAAGAGCAGGTAGACCATATATTTTGTATACAGAAAATCTCTATAGATAAATTGTGATGTAGTGCGTTTTTTCTTTGCCTGTGTGTATGCCCACTTGTTTGTATCTCTTGGTTTTGTGTCCATATGTTCATGTCCATGTGTGCAATGTATCTGTCTGTGTATCTGTGTCAGTGTATGTGTGTTTATTTACATCTTTGTTTTTCTGCTTGCCATATGTGTGTACACATACAGTATGTGCTTGCCTGTGTGTGTGTGTGTGTCTGTATACTAAGCATGCAGCTTAACCCATACAGTACTGTTGAGCTACTAAATGTGTCTGTGTTTATATTAGCTTTCCCAGTCAAGCCATCCAGGGAATCTCCAAACTGTTGACATGGAATTTTCTTTCAACAATTCAAATCATTGGAGCCATTGTGGGGAGCCATAAAACTCAATTTCCCATGGAGGAGGGGTTGGTGATGATGGTGGTGGGGGCCATTTTGAAGTCCAAATGTTCTTATCTCATGCACTATTAAGCGAGGCAGTGGGGTGTGTGGGTAACGTGTTTTAGAGTCCGTCTGTTGCAGCCTCAGGGTATGTTGCTTTGAATGCACACACAGACACACTTCCACGCACATTATGAATATACGCATATGCATAAACACACATGAAAACAGACTCTGTAACACACACACACACACCTCTTTCTGTCATTCTCCCATTAACACACACAAACATGCACGCTGCCTTAGGGGTCTAAGGCTCCTGTCCTATACGGCCTTGGTAAGGAACTGCCAAGGTGCAGGTCAGAGGGGTCGAATGAAACTCTCACTTCATTAATCACATCTGGGAAGCCAGCAGCTTTGTATGTATATGTTTCCATATGTATATACCCTTTATTCAACTTTCACTTGAGGGTACCGTATGGACCTAAAGATATCTTTTAATTATTTGAAATATGTTCTAGAAACTAATGTAAATGAGAGAATAGCAAATTTGTATGAACATTTGCTACCTGATATGTGACTGCGTTCAGTGAGATTTTGTGGATTTAGTTACATTTTGATTTCACACTGAATAAATAAGTATTTGTATGGAATTGTTTTTGTTTAGTAATTAAACACAACTACTGTTCTTCTTTAGTCTCTGTTTTCACAAGGTATCACAACTTCAGAAACAGAGCAGTATATTACAGGTATGTTTTTGCTCTTTTTAGGCTTTCTTTAGGCAGCACTCCCCCTGAATCAATCAATATATGGACTTGACTGAGACTATTTAAATGTAGGCACATGAAAAGAAGCATGCACACACAGACAACTCACAGACATAAACACAAACATAGTATGCCACGTGGAATGTGACATTTCAGTAGCTTTCACCACCAGAGTAATTAAAAGTGATGGATTACAAACAAAATTGCAGTAGGTTGTTGATGTGATAATCATGATGAAGATCATTTTTGGTTCTTTATGTCACAGTATCCTGTTTGTGTGTATGTGAGTGGGTACACAGGGCTTACACTCTCCTGGGGGCAGAAACAGGACTCAGTCCTAATTGTTTCAAGTCAGCGGGACTGATGTAAACTCAGCGGGAGAATGTTCATTGGCCATTCAGAGAAAAACAGGACAGCAGATAGACTGATGCCTGATACTTAGAACAGCTACTAGTTTTGGTAAACTATTTTGACTTTTTGACACGCAAAAAGTCATGAAAGTTCAAAAGCAATTAATTTCCAGTCTAAGCTGCCCTCCGGGGGATTTGTGTTTTCTGTTACTTTTCATTGTATTTTTTGAAAATGATTTTATATGTGTGTATAAATATATAATCAACAATTGAAAGCTTTCATTAGACATTTTTGTTTTGTTTTGACAAACTATGACAAAGGACCACTTTTATCAGGGTTCAAATCATCATATTTCAAATCACTTAATTGGGGTTCACAACTATAATTTTTATACATGTAACACAATGGCATGCTTATCTACAATATCCCTAAATAAATAATTAATTGGCAGGATACTGGTTATGCACGACCTGATAAAAGATATGAATATCATGTTAATTGTGTCTGCATGTAAAAAAAAAACACATGCTGTCATCACCCATCTGACGCCAGAGAGACATACCTGAGAGAGGCTTTGGCAAAGCAGTGCTGAACAGTGTGAGGTGCTATCACAATGCTTGCAGGGAAACTGATGTCACACTGAGTATTTTTGTGTGTGCCTGTGTGTTTTTGTGTGTTTTGTCCTTGACTGTTGGCAATCCCAAATGCTCGGAAATGAGAAGGTGCTTTGATGGTGTGCGTATGTTTTTGTGAGTGTTGGTGAGTGAAACTTATTTTGCACAAAATTATACTCTAAAATTAGTTTCTCTCAAATTGACATACTTGATGAGCACACAGTGCATGGTGTCAGTTGTACTGCAGGCACCAAACTAACACCTCTCAGTAGTTGACTCTAGTTGGCCGATATTGGGTATTTCTCTCATATGGAAGGTGGCTGTTTTGTGGGCGTGGGCGTGTTTGCATGTGACATAGAGAGAGAGAGAGAGAGAGAGAGAGAGAGAGAGAGAGAGGGTGGGTGTATTTGTGTCTCTTTGTGTGCATGCCAAGAGAAGTGATGTTTGATGTGTGTGTGCATATGCGAGTGTGGCAGTGGGTGAGGGGTGTATTTGTGTCAGCACAATCAACATAAAAACGGGATAAAGAAAGTAAAGGATGTCTGAGCATATGTGAGTGTGCCTGTGTGTTTGCTATGTGTGTGTGTCTTTTTCATATTGACATTTTTTTTAAACTAAACACTATGCAAACTGTGTGCTACAGATCCGTTAAAATAAAGGGATAAAAAGGCATTCACACTGTATTAGTGGCCCCCTTGTGGTTAACACTATACAACATTTAATCCACTTGGCAAACCAGAATTAAATATGTGCAGCTTTAATGTTGTATCACCTGCGGGGGTTATGTATCAGTTATCAATCCTCCTGAGGACGTTTCTCTTTCCTGCTGGCTTCAGTCTGAGCTCGTTCAAAAACTCTGGGCTTTGACCAACTCAAAACTTAGAATCAATTCTTTTCTTTCTGTTACTTTCTTTCCAGGTTATCCAGGGCTGTGTTTATTGGACCGTCACATGAAACACTTGTGCACACTTCATGCTTTTGCTGAGTGAGTAACACAGAGTATGACAGACTGTGTGTGAAGTGCTAAGTGAGCAGAAGACTATACGACAGCCTCTCACAGTGTTCGCCAACAGCATGTTGCCTTGGCAGAAGAACTGTCCTTTTTGCACAGCAAGTGGTACCACTGATCAAATGTGTTTGTGAGTCTGCGTCTGTGTGTGTGTGTGTGTGTGTGTGTGAGAGTGAGACCACTGCAGCTCCTACTGCGTTGAGTCTGTGGATGCTAGTGGCTGCCTGCTCTGATAATGACACAGAAGGGTGGTGTTCTTGCATTTGTGTGTTATCGCCACTGTCTGCTTGTGTATTCATGCATTTAAGCGCAAGTGTCCTGCTCCCCACTGATCAAAACAACTTAACGTCCACATTAGAAAGGCTCTAGAGAGAGTTTGTATTGAGATCTGATATCAGTGTGGCATTTAAACTCATCTGTCAGAGGTACACATCTCTGTGTACACACACAGAATCCCAAACACACAAATATATGCACACCACAACACTTATCTCCATACTCAAATAGCGCGAGGAGGTTAGCAAAATCTTCTGACAGACCAGAACTCTAAAGTGGGTTTATTGACAGAGCGCTTTGCAGCAGTGAGGAGGAGGAGGAGGAGGAGGAGGAGAGAAGGGAGATGAACAGTTGAAAGTTTACCTGAGAGTGAGCTTAGGATCAAGGCCCAGCTGTCTGACTCTCAGCTGACCCAAGACCAGGGAAAAAATTATAGAAAAACATAAATTTCAAACTTACGGAAGTTAAAATCAAAAAAAGGTACAAGTCATAAAAATCAGACAAAAATAAATAAATAAAGTTAAACTTAAATAAAATTAAATACACGTGTAAGACTGTGGCAGTGTGCGTTGATGTTAGTGTAGGTGTGTGTGTGTGTGTGTGTGAGGGCGGCGGGTGTTGTGTTAAGATACTTATTAATCATATTCAGTGATGTTTTATTATGTATACATATAATAATCTCGAGATCTTTGAAATTTGAAATTAACCAATTAAAAAGTTTTCTACTTTGATATCTGTCACTTTTTAATACCTTACCTGTCGTGCAGTGACCACAGACACTGTCCTCTGTTGGTAGCAGGACGTCTTTTGTCGTCCTCTCACTATGGCTGGACTGTGGTCACTCATTTTTTTATTTGGTCAAGATCTGTCTCTCATAGAAAAGAGATACTCTGCCAGTCTGCATTCATGGTTTAGAGTCAGATAGTAGTTCAATTTGTTTTGAGTTTTGGTTTGATCAGTCCAGTGTTCCAGATATGCATCTATTGTTAATTTAATAATTGTGTTAACTCTGATCAGTGGTTGGAAAGCAGTGCTGGTCTGAATAAATATGTTATTGGATCAGTAAATCTCAGGACCATCTGACAGATGGGACTGTTTTTAGGGTTCAGTTCTTGGGTTTGTAGTGCCTTAAAACTCAGTGTGTTTTGGGGTCTTAGTTTGAGATGTAATGTAATTTAACTGTTCTTTTTTTAATGTTAATAATCACTGGGTAGCGACCTTATTCTGCCGTCCATGCATTGGTTGGTGTTTTTCTTTAGACGTTTAATATGTCTGTATGGGATGCTTGTCCCATCTAGTGTAGTCCTGATTAGTCAGTAGACCCCAAACTTCACTACCATAGAGGGTGATTGGTTGGAGTACACTGTCAAACATTTTAGTCTTGGTATGTCGATTTTTGTCAATTTTTTTTTCTTTTAATTGCATAAAATGCTCACATGCTTGTTGTTTCAGTGCATTCACTGCCAGATCAAAGCTACCCGATGCACTGATTTTGAGCCCCAGGTAATCATAGTGTAGGGTGTGATCTAGATGGGTGTTTTCTAATTATATTATTATATTTGCTTTCCTGAGATCGGGGCTTCTTTTGGAAGATCATGATTTTAGATTTATTAAAGCTGACTGTCAGGGCCCAGTTCTAACAGTACTCCAGGAGGTCCAGGTGCTGCTGTAGTCCTTGTTGTGTGGCGGACCAGGACCTACTAGGTCATTAATGTAGACGTTAAACAAAGTTGAAGACAAGCTGTTGCCTCGAAAGACACCTCTCCCTTGAGTGAAGAATTTTTAATATTAATAAAACATGCAAAGAATTTGTTTTTTTAATGTACATGATGATTAATTAGAGTGTGTAGAGTGTAAACGTGGTCAGTAGTGTGGTGATTTGGTAAAAAAAGCTATTTGCCCTGTATGCAGGACATTGTGTACCAAAAGAGAAAGAAACCTTCAGCAGAGTTGTTGGGGTCAAATGTATCTCCATACACATTAGTAAAATGTGCTTTACTGGCTGATTTATAATAAATACATGTATCTTTGTAACCACATCTAATTTGTTTGACTGCAGATAGGAATGTGTTAATTAGATCAGTAATTTCAGGTAAAGTGATTATGTTTTTAAATCTAACTTCATCATCAGGAGTCCATTTAAATTGATTATTCATTTGATGTATTTTACAGGGCTCAGGTTCAGTCGTTGTCTTATGTACAGCTGGTTTTATATATACATTTATCTGGCAGTGATCTGATAGTGAGTCTCTGTGAGAGTGACTTTTATCTCAACCTTAATGTTGTATCTCATGTTTTGCTTTCAAAATTTTCCATCAAACAAACTAGAAGAATAAACACACGTGTTTTATTCAAGATGTTGCATGACCTCACTCACCTCTCACTGACTTTAATTAACCACCTTTCAGCCTCATCACAATTTTGTAATACTATCCCAAGCTATTTTGATGTGACCCGACAAGCCTGACTGTTCAATTAATTAAACCCTAAAGTTGCCATCGCAGCCAGATTTTCAAGGATGTCCCGAGGCTGCTTATATCATGGAATTCTTTTTACCACAACCTTCTAAATTTGAATGAGCAGGCCTAATTAGAGGTTGAATTCGGTTGCATAGCTTTGGCTGCACCACTGAGTTTTCCTTCAACCTTAAAGCACGCCAGAGGGCTGTTGTGGTGTCTCTGCAGAATTAAGTGCATACCGTTGATGCAGCTCACAGCCCTGAATGTTTTACCTGCCACTCTTCATTTCATGCTATAAAAATTTGATAATGTATTTGAGGAAAGTAACCTCGCTCCTATGATTTGGAGACAAAAATTAAATGAAAGCAAAAGTTACAAATGTTATAGAAAAACTTAGTATGTAGTCTACCTCTTTTTAGCAAAAAAATGTGTCCAATAAGCTTTTTTTTTCTTAGCTGTAAATATATGCACAGTAAGTAAGCACAGTTAGTAAATAAGGCTACGCATTTAGAGTCATCAGATTTTTCAACAAGTGCAGGTTTGGCAATATGACCACAGTGATTTTTTTTTTCCACAGCAAAGGCTTAATGTCGACATCCGTCCTTCAAAAACCACATCTATAAAATACCATAAGAATGATGTCTACATGTCTTATGGGCATCATTATGTGGAGTATTGGTCTCGTGGTATGTTACTTTCCACTTACAATGTATCTTCATTGCCAAGAGCAAAGAGCCTGAAGTTCAGCCCATTAAAAGGATCCAAATTTTCCCCAGGCCTCTTTTCAGTCCAGCAGGATTTTATGAGGGTATATTTCACTGACTCACTGGCACAGCTGAGCAGGGAAATCCTTCTCTTCACGGTCTAGTTGGGATGACTGATGCAAATATGCTGCTGCTGAGTCCAGACAATGACACCATCATCACACTGACCCAGTTAGAGAGAGAAAAAGTGGGAGAGAGAGATATGTTCCAAGTCATTTGTGACTTACATTTCTTTTTGTGAATCCGCATGTTTTTAAGTAGTTTACAAGATTATTAAAGCTTCTTGACATGTAGAAAGAAAGAGAGTTGCTGCTTTGGGTTATTTGTGATGTGTGTG
>JAVQJL010008510.1:0-13279 GCA_036024295.1 Nannoperca obscura | reverse complement strand
AGAGAGAGAGAGAGAGAGAGAGAGAGAGAGAGAGAATCTCTCACACTCTTTAGGTTAACCCTAACCCTTTTTGAGTTAGGTCAGCAATAATGACATTTTATTAATTATCGGCTCATCTGTTTGTGTGTACATGTGTTATTCCACAGGTAAAAAATTTGAAAACACAGAGATGTTTGGGCAGTACCCTCTGCAGGTGAATGGCTTCAAGGATCTCCACGAATGTCTTGAAGCAGCAATGATTGAGGGCGAGATCGAGTCCCTGCACTCAGCCGAGAACTCTGCCAGGTCTGGACAAGAGGTCAGTTTGAGAAGCACCACAAAATAAATAAAGATTTTCATCCTCAGTTGTTTATGTATCAACATAAATAATATAAAGATATAGTTTGTGCTCCTTAGATGTGTTAATTCCACTGTGGCAAACCATTAACATTTTATTGTGGTCCAACACCAAGTCAAAGACTTAACCCTTTCACAAAACAATTATTTATCGTCACCACCTATCAGTAGCACTTAAGAGAAGACAATCAGGTTAAATAATGTGGCTGTGTGTGCTGGATCCTCTTCAAAGGGTTGGCCTCCTTGCCCTTATGACACCTGTGCTATTCTGGGTTTGACCTCTGGTTAGCTGTAGCCCTGTCTACACTGTCCCACAGCAGCTGGGAGCAGCTAATTAACAGGCCAGTACACAGATGAGTATGGCACCCAGCCCTTTGGAAAAGCTCGAGGGAGGGAGGGAGACGGAACAGGAGTGACGCTCCGTCCAAATGATATAGGAATGCAGGAAAATGGTTGGCGGAGGGTGTAACCACAAAATGAGCTAGGCGATGACATGACAATGTGCTTATTTAATTAGAGATGAATATATACAGGGCTCTACAGCGGAGCATCTCGCTGTAGAGCCCTGTATATATGCGAGTGAAAAAAGTGGATCAATTCCTATTTACAAAATTGTCCATTTAAAAAGAAAGAAAAATGATTTTGTTTTTAGTAGATTTCAAAATTGGGTTTTAAACTAAAATTGATCATTTTAAGTGACAATAGACACATTTTTTGCTTGAACTTATCATAATGCAGTAAATGGTGATTGCACAGTGTAATATAAAATAATATAATATAAAATAATGACACTGTTGGCGTTTGTACTGGTTTCCTGGTTTTCACTTCACTGTGCAATGGTGTCTGCCCCCGGGTGTGGTCTGCCAGGGATAAAGAAGGCTCGATTCTTGGCACAAAGGAAGTGGGTCAACCATAAGCATTGAGCAACCAAAGCAAAAGAGGACTAGGTCTTTTATTTTCTGGTAGCTAGTGGTAGCGATCACCATCTAGCAGAAATGATGGACGATGGAACAACCAGAGTAACTATAAAGAGGGAGAGTGATTTAAAAACAGGAATAACAAGAGTGAACCTTGGACCTTCACTCAATAGAGAACTGTGCGACTTGAGAGGGTTCCAAACTGACTACCGGGTGTTTTACTCTGCCTCAATCATTGCAAGGTCGGGGATTGTTAGGGTTATTTCTTGCTTTGGACCAGCCTAGCAACTGTCCAAAACGATACCTTAAAACAGTGGCAAATCATAACAGAAGTTTTCTCGGGGCACTAAAGAGCAGGTCTAGACTGTAACGTTACTCTTTATATTATTATTTACAGACCCAACGATGTGATCAAACTGCATTTTAATGTAAGAGAATTCATCTCGAGATCAACATCCTATTTTCTTTCAGCACTGGTTCACAGAGCTTCCTCCTGTGTTGACCTTTGAACTGTCAAGATTTGAGTTTAACCAAGCATTGGGACGACCTGAGAAGATCCACAACAAGCTTGAGTTCCCCTCTATGCTCTACATGGACAGGTAATAGAAGATATTAGCGCTGGCCTTTGTTGTAGAATCTACAGTATTTGTGTCTGTAGTAAATAACAATGAATCCCATGTCTCTTTAAGACTGAAGCCTTTGCTGTGGTCATTGTCTTATTAGATACATGGACAGGAACAGGGAAATAACCAGGATCAAGAGGGAGGAGATCAGAAGGCTGAAAGAGCATCTCACGCTGCTCCAACAGCGACTGGAGAGGTACTACTTGTCCACCAATACCTATTTATCTAGCTGTGGTCAATACAGCTCTCTAGACAGCCACGGAGAGTTATTTTTCAATCTGACTGTGCCCTCTCCTGGTCTGTCATTATGCCCTCTATTGTTATTTCTCTCGCCTTCGGCTTCCCTGCATCTTTTTGACACTCTCTTCCTCTCGGTTCTCCCTCAGGTATCTGAGTTATGGCTCAGGCCCCAAGAGGTTTCCTCTGGCAGATGTCCTCCAGTATGCTATGGAGTTTGCCTCCAGTAAGCCGGTGTGCACCTCCCCAGTGGAAGACATTGACTCATCAGCACCCCCCGGTGGCACAACTGGACAACAGCCGCCCCCACCAAGGCAAGTTTCAACTGCTTTTCCTTTTACATATGGTTTAATTATTTTAGTTTTACATGTTGTCAAATTTCTATTTTCTATTTATGCTTCTTGACTTGCAGTACTTACTTTCATATTTACTTATATTTTCTACTTACTATGTTTATTGTTATGTACCAATATACCAAGGCAAATTCCTTGTATCTGTATTCCAATATTCGCTCTGTTTTCCTCTTGACTGTTGTCTTAACCAACGCCTGGGGGAAATATCAGGCTCTTATACTTCTAAATGCTGCACTCCACACTGTTTTGTTACTGTTTGGTGCTGAACAAGTAGTGTCCACTGGGGTTTAAGAGTACTTAAAATGGCTTGTATGGCCAAAAAACAATACTATGATGCTATTTGTAGACAGGACAGCTAAACAATGAGTTGAAACTCACTATACTCCTCCACAAAGCAGAGGGGAGCTGTATATTATGTTGATAATTGTTTGTAGGTTAATCACTGCGAGTGATCCCGTTCACATGGTCACATTGTTTTTGTACAATTCTCTATACTTAGAACATTTTTTGAGAAAATGGGTGAACGTGACAAATTTTTTGTTATTCTGACTCAATGCCTGCAAAACTAATGAAATTTCTGTCAGCCTCAGCTGTACTTTTTGTTTAGTGCGAATTAGTGAATGGTAGCATGGTAAACAAAGATGGTGAACAAGGTCAACATTACACAGCATTGTCATTGTAGCATTTAGCTCAAAGCACTGCTATACCGAAGTAGAGACGCTAGCATGGCAAACAGTGGAAACCCTTTTTGCAGTACATGTTTGATAGAAATCTAAAAGGAGTGATTTGAACATTATAATGCCCCTGCATTTTTACCACATGCTGTGAGCTGCCATGATCAGAGCCCATGCTGTGGCCATGCTGCCCTTAGCTAACCTCACTGTCTGTCAACATTTCTTGAGCTGGTGTCTGCTTTGACCCCCAAGCCTGAATAGGGTTTAGTTTTTCATTGTTGTAGCATTATTTTAAGATGCAAAAGGGCTGCTTTTTGGAATATTGGACCAGACCCCTTTTCATTTTCATTTTATGGATTGTCTCTCTCACCCTGCAGCACAGCCGAGCAGGACTCCTTGCCTCCCCTAGAGAGCTCAGGCCCTGCCTCAGGTCCCACCACAGCTTCCACTGCAGCCCAGCAGCAGAGAGTACCCATTCATAAGCCCTTTACCCAATCCCGGCTACCTCCCGACCTTCCCATGCACCCTGCTCCGCGCAACATCACTGAAGAAGAGTTGAGGGTGCTCGAGGGCTGCTTGCATCGCTGGAGGAGTGAAGTTGAAAATGACACCCGTGGTAGGTCTACCTGCCTCCCATATGCAGCCCTTTATACTTGCCTCGGTTGTGGTTCCTTCAGCATGATCCACCTGTCCATTGCATTCTCTGTAATATTGTAAACATTAGATTGGCACTTAATAATTGATTGTATATAATGTTCTCCCCCCAGATCTGCAGGGTAGTATAACCAGAATCCACAGAACCATTGAACTAATGTACTCTGACAAGTCTATGATGCAGGTGAGCAGCATATCTTCATATTTGCACAAGGCCACATGAATGGCTCCATTTGTTAATGTGCATTTTGCATCTCCTTTGTGTTTTTCTAGGTTCCATACCGGCTTCATGCGGTGCTGGTCCATGAAGGCCAGGCCAACGCAGGCCACTACTGGGCTTACATCTACGACCCACATCAGCGTTGCTGGATGAAGTACAATGACATTTCTGTCACTAAATCATCCTGGGAGGAGCTGGTCAGGGACTCGTTTGGAGGCTACCGCAACGCCAGTGCCTACTGTCTCATGTATATTAACGACAAGAAGCCCTTTCTCATAGAAGGTATGCACGGACCAATTCTGCCAATTGTAGGGTTCATATGGATCTTTTGATATGCAAATGTGGGTCGGTTTTTGTCTCTGTTTATTAATTCTGCAATTTTTCTCTAAAACACTTGGCTACAGTTACAGACCAAAAGACAACATCTGCTACTTATTTGTCAGATAAAGGACTGTTTCAGTCACAAGAGACATGTTTGATTTATCATCATATGAAAAAACATTTCTTCTTCCTCTTCTGTTTCACTCCCTCGCTGGTCATCACATAATCTCATGAGGACGTAACCACAAGGGATGTAAAAGAATACCACTACATAAAAATAACATCCTCTGAACAGATCCTGGTTATTAATATGGTTCAAATATAAAAATAAATTGTCTATTATTCGAGCAGACCAGACTATGTCCTTTATGCTATGCCCCCTGTAAATGTAAATCCAAATACAGATCTTTTTGTGACTTGCCATGTCTCCTGTAGGACAGTTTATAGTGTTTTGGCCAGCTCCGACCCGCTGTTGAAAGTGTAAATGACAGATTGAAACACGAACAACTGAATTCTAGTCAAAGGATAAGTTTGAGTCTTCAGTTCATGTAGAGGGAGTGATAACAGAAGTATTTTTGTCTTCTAGTGTAAGTGTAGGAATGAAAATAGTCATTACTTTCTGTTGGAAGGGTTTATGCAAAACAGTCATTTGATCCATTGTTTCTCTCATTTGTCTGTGCAGAGGAGTTTGATAAAGAAACCGGACAGATACTCAGTGGCATGGACAAACTGCCCCCAGACCTGAAGCAGTATGTGAAGGAGGACAACGAGCTGTTTGACAAGGAGATAGAGGAGTGGGACATCCTGCAGTCCCGCAAAGCCCAGCAGGAGAAGCTGGCCTTGGCCACAGCAGCCACGGCTGCCTCTGTGGCATCCAGCACCTCCACTTCTTCTTCTTCCCCTCAGCCCATGAGTATTGAGTCCAGCCCTCCAGACAGCGCAGGTCAGGGTCATGGCACTCATAATACAGAGTACAATACTTAAGTGGGAATCAATACTTGGCAGGAAGATAAATACAGAAAAACTCTTGTTCCCTAGAGAGTTATAGGAGGATGAAGAAATGACCTTGAAATATTGGCATGTAGCCTTACAACTCTAACTCCCTTTGACATGCTATTGTAGATAATATCCTATACAATATATACAGTATATGACCAAAACACTGGCTGCATGAAAAGTGAGTTTAGATGTTCATCATTCAGACCACAACAGTCAAATGTGTTTCTATTGAATTATAGTGGAGACACAGTATGATGGTTTGCTAAATTAGGAAGTGAAAGGTATTTGTTATTGGCTTGTAATTCAACCAAACATGTAATGGAACCCAATTGGGAGTTTAATGTAGCCACACGGTTATTACCTAGACTACATTTTAATCTAGGCACCTGTCCCAAACATGTAATCCTGTTTATTGGTAATTGCTACGGAACATTTTTACAGTCATGCTCCAACTAATGCAGATAAATTTACACATAGGGTGCACTGCTTTGGAAATTGAAAATGCTTGTGTGAAAAGAAGACGTTTGAAAGGTAAAGAACATGCTTTTTTTGTTTGTTTTTGCATTTCTGTCATGGTGCCGTTGCCCTCCTGCAGTCACCCAGCAGGACCCAGAGTACATGGAACAGCCATCGCCCACAGATGACTCCAAGCACCTGCAGGAGGACACAGAGAGGGCCATCTCCAGAGCTGCTGCTGAACAGGAGGAGAGAAGCCCAGAAGCACTGTTAAATGCGGTATGTAAAACAAATTCGCCACGCTTTCATGTGCCTCTTGGCTTACATCTTGTTACTATTAATCAACAAACTCAAATGTATCCACCTGCCTTTTTGTTTTATCTTTTTTTTTTTTAATTGTTGTATTTGTATCTTCAGCAACTCAACTCTGAGAACTCTATTAGGAGTAATTGTATGTTTAGGGTCCTATTTTATCTAATAAGCATGGTGATATTTTTACCTCCTAAATATTTAATATTTAAGTGTCGATACAAGAGCGTTTCAAAGCTGCTATATTGAATATTTGTCTTTGGATCACATGAGTACTTGTATGTGAAAGGTACTGAGCTGCCGGGAGGAACAGCATCACAAACAGGGAGTTTCTTACTAAACCTACTGTAACTCTGGAAAGTACCTACTTGACTAACTCATGCACAGGCGGATAACTATGTGTTATGTCCACCATTGTTCCATTGGGATTGTGTTAGGAAGGGCACTTTTCACGGCCAGTATGGAGAAGGAGAACGATCACAGCGACAAAAAATGTTTTGTTATTAACATTGTTTTAAGACATGCTTGAATAAACTTGAACATATCCGTTTTCTTCCCTATTTCACACTTATTCAAGTCAAGCCCCAAATTGAAAAGACAATGTGACTTTTTGAAAACCACATCACATGTTGTTGTGTTCAGATATAAAATGAGTTTATTTGCTGAATACTATTTTTGAATGCGGAAGGCCGCAAGCTAAAGTTCTGAATACTGCAAGCGTTGCTGCAGTTTTTACCTCTTCATAAATACAATTCTTTTTAGTATTTCACTGTATTTCCTTCCTCTACATTATATAATGTTCCTTGCCTTTCCATCAGTACTCTATCCTTCCTGTTTCATCTGTCCCATTCTTTCTACAGTCTCTTCCCCCTCTCACCTCCCCTCAGCCTGAGGTCCAGGTGAGCACCCCCTCCACCCCTCCTCCTCCTGACCTGGTCACGGAGGATGAGTCCCCTGGCCAACGCACAGTAGAGGTGGCCATTCCCAATGTGGGGACCTTTGTCATTGAGTCAGAAGAGGGGGGGTATGATGATGAGGTAGCACTTGCCCAGACAAATCTTCTCTCCCTTTTTGTGCTGAGAAGTCTGTGCCTGTTTGATATATGGAGTGAGAGCATCATGGCCCATTCACGTGGCTCTACATAAGGTTTTTCACATGTGAGAAAATCTGACACTTTACGCCAACTGATTCCAGGATAGGCTCAAGGCTGCAAATGCTGCGCAATAAGCCTGACCTCTTTGTTAGCCTTCCTGCAGTACTCTTGTGTGAAAAGTCTTTTCTTGAGCCAGACAGCCTGCATCTTGGCACAAAGGCAGATTGACCTTTTGTAGAAGGCTTAGGTCTGCTTTTTCAGACAAGTCACTCTTAAGTGTTGTGATTTGAATAAGCTGTTGTATGTTGTCCGTTTGATACTTAACTCTCGCCTGTATATAATAGTAAATGCACCAGCAGAGATGTTTATTATAGTTTGCACAGATTCCATGCGGTTCTCATGGAAACATGTTTTTTTCCCGTTTGGGTTGGCTTGATCAGCGTCAGCAGTAATTGTAGGTCAATATGTTGTGAGTGTACAATTGTCTTTTGTCAGTATTTCAGCCTCCTGCACTGTTGGCTCTCTGCCACACACAGCTATCATGGCTGCTTTGGTGTTCACACATTATCCTTGTGAGGACTGCACGTTGTGCCGTTGAACTGACTGGCTGTGTCCCTCACAATTGTGTCACTCTAACCAATGCATGGACTGCTGAGTGATGCCTGGCATGCCCTGACTGTAGCCTCAGAGCACATAACATAGTGGTTGACCTTGCTCGGTTCGTCACAAGGACCTATTGTTGTGTTTAACACGATTCCTGCTTCCTGGGCAGGCAATGATGACCCCCAACATGCAGGGTATTATTATGGCCATTGGCAAATCCAGCAGCGTATATGAAAAGAATGGGCCCGAGGCAGCCTTTTTTAAGGTACACACTATCTCTCCTTTACCTTTCCTCATTCCACACTCACTCACTCCACCCCAATCCACCTTCTCTTTTATGTGAATACATTTCTGGCCTTCCCCGTTGTACTTTCACACAGTGCACTCAAACCTCACAAATCCCAAGGGAAGCTGTGTTTGAGGGGAAAGTTATCTGTATTCAGACTGGTGCTTAGCTCTGAACTGCTGAACTTTCTGGGCAGCACATTAGATTATTGAAATCAGCCATATCCAGTCAGAACCTGTGATGTTGCCAAAATCAGCTGGTTTAGAACTTTCCGGGAATTAAGTTTTTGAATGCTTGTAGCCCATCCCTTTTAAACTGAGCACTTGCCTCTCAAATCTCAAAATAATGTAATTAAAAAAAGTAAAAGCTGAGAAAAAAGCCAAGATGCAAATAAGGATCTGTCTGAATAGCTTTCAAGAGTCTATTGAGAAAGATTTCATAAATGGATTATCTCAACAATAATCCTGTAAATTGCATAAGTATGTTTTCCAGTTCAGAGGGAGAAGTAAATAAGAGTAGGTGAATGTGTGTGCACACCCAAACATATTTGATTTGATATTTATGGTACAAGTCCTAAAAAGACACTGTAGAAGTTCTGTTGTGTGTTTGCATCTAACTCTGAACACCCATTGAACCTATGACTTTTCTACAGCTAAGACAGGAAAGATAATTGCACGTTTGTTTTCAACATGATGTTTTGACATTATCCTGTAGACTGTAGTTTGTAGTTTTATTTCCATCTGATCCCTAGTTTTCTGTCAAAAGTTCATAATATGCCGAAAACAATCACGTCTGAAAATAGTTTTGAAGTTTTGAACCATGACCTATCACGTCTCTCTCTCTCTGGTCAGGCCATAAAGCTGGAGTATGCTCGTCTTCTGAGATTTGCCCAAGAGGACACATCTCCTGAGAATGACTACCGACTACAGCACATCATTGTCTACTTTATCCAAAACCAGGCGCCCAAGAAGATCCTGGAGAGGACTCTGCTCACGCAGTTTGCTGACAGGAACCTAGCTTTTGATGAGAGGTAAGTTAGACTGTACACTCTGCCAATACTTTTTATTTTAAAACCCTGGAGTACAATTAAGTGCATTCTGTTCTTTCTTTTTTTTTTTTTACGTAGTCACATAAGAATAAAGTTATATCATTTACATAAAACAACTTCTTAAAGCGACCAGCAGAGGGTAGCAGACACCTTGACTCTGACATCCAGGACATCCAGGTTTATTGTCAACACAGACCGACAGTGTCCCATCTGGACAACACTTCTATCCTGCAAATCCTTTCTGATGGTATTCCCTCCCTCTTTAATTGAAACACAAATCTTAGGACACACATGTCCAATAATGACTTTTGTAATACTGCTGGCAAAAAGCAAGAGTCCCTCCATATTAACATTGTGATGTAAATGTCATTAGGGTATGTAATGCCACAATCTCTTAAAACTTTTCAACTATGCTTGTTGGCCTCAATTCATATTCATGAGTGAAAAATTGATTTCTCCCTACTCATCTATTTTGAGCGAGATAATTAGATTTATGTGTGCATGTGGCCTCAATAGGAGCCTCCGGAGGAGTGTTTCACTTCTCCTCTCAGCACTAAAGACTGATTCATTAGGCCATGTTAAGGCCTAGGGGCAGAGTGGACTGTTTCATCCTGGAGTACCTCACAGTGGCTCACCATCTCATCACTAACGGCAGCTTCTCCTCTTTCCCCCCTCCACAGATGTAAGAGCATTATGAATGTGGCACGTGCCAAATTGGACCTAATTAAGCCTGAGGAAGTCAACATGGATGAATATGAGGTCAGCAGCAGTGTTTTCTGAGTTGTATTTGTCAAAAAAAATAGATTTCCTTTTATACTTTTATAACCCTTTAATGCAGTATTAGAGATTGTCTTGTCTAGCCTTGCCTGTAACATAGTTAAATATTCAAAATGCCAGTGTCACTGTTTGGAGTTGAATTTCAGGGAACTTGCCCATTGTAACCTTTGGTAACTTTAACTGTTTATCTTAATCAGATGTGGCATCAGGCCTACAGGAATTTCCGCGAGACAACTATCTACATGATGACTGGCTTGGAGCTCTTTCAGAAGACAAAGTATGGTGACATCTTTCCATTGCTTCTCTTCATATCTAATATTGGAAAAAATGTAACTCCATCTTCAACTATCTTGTTAGAGCTTTAACTCGTGCATGTTCCTGTACCATCTGTAGCAGCCAGTAAATGTTGTAATGTCACCTGCAGAGGGCAGCAACTCACAGTCTCTTAACTCTGTAGTTGTGCAGTGAGTTCATCGAGTTTATTTCGCTTTGGAAATGGGTTCCAAAAGTCTAAGCTGTCAGTGCAACTTTGATACTATTTGATCTGAATGTAACATGTGTTTATCTCTTTCTTTCCAGCTACGTGGAGGCTCTGATGTATCTGATTTACTCACACCAGTACAACAAGGAGCTTTTGTCCAAAGGGCTGTACAGAGGCCACGACGAGGAGCTCTTGGGTTATTACCGTCGAGAGTGTTTGCTGGTGAGGCAATGAAAGCAGTGATTTATTACAAACGACTTGTTCGTTCTTTATTGAAATGAGTGAATATGTTTATTCCTTGAGGTCATATTTCTACAATTAAGTAAAGTGATTACAAAGAGGGCATTACCTCTGTACAGACTCTGTTGGAACGGACGCCTTCTTTTGTTGCAACCCCCATCTCTTCTTTGTCACTCACTTTCCTCCGTATCAAACTTCCTCTGCTAAAGTGACTCAGCAAAACTAACACGGCCGAACATTTCCCCTTCAGTACTGTACTATAATCAAATTGCTCTGCTGAGATATTGCTTTGGCTCGCTTGCAGCCCACAAAAGATTCCACTCAAGGTTTTTCATCTGATACAGACAGATGAAAATCTTTTCAGGGTTGTGATGTGAGCCCCTTTTCATTCCACCCCCACCAAGTTCCAGGCTGCGCTCTGGTATTATTGGTTAGGGCTGAGGGTATTTTGGTCTGATCAGCCCGATACTGGTGTTTAGCAGCCCTCTCACTGTTGCACTCAGTAACCTTACACTAGCATTGTGCTCATAATGTAATCATTGGAGTGGGAATAGGAAGCAGGAGGGCCAGCGAGTGTAAACACATTACCAGGAGACTACAAGCGCGTCCTCAGCTAACCTCAAACCTCAGCTCTGCACAGCCTGATGGGTCATCTTAGATCTCTGGCCAGAACCTTTGGCTGCGTCCGCTCAGCTGTTTACCTTCAGCTCTTGTTTTAATTGAAAACACTGCTAACATTGACACAGTTAATGTACTTGGATGACTTGCAAATCCAGCCTCGCAGTCCCCGGTTCCAAACTTGCTTGCACCAAAAAAACCCAAAACAGGTTGTTTCCTCAGAGAGGAGGTCGGGGAGTTTGTCTGTGACAGGAAGGTGGTTCTGGCCAAGAACAGGAAGAAAAGCTTGTATCCACATGCATCAAGGACGAATGCAAGGAGAATATTCTGTGATATTAATGCTCTCTGTGGGATTACTGTTACTACTTCAGCTCTCTAGTACTTTTTATGACAAGAAATGGAAAACTTCACTAAAAAGAACAGAACAACAATAGTGAAATGAAAGACTTAGTAAAAAGGAGAAAGCTTAATTTTAACCGTTGTGTTTCAAGCTTCTGAATATGCTTACATTAGAGATACTCCTTGAAAAGTGCTTGAATGCTTGGAACATAATCTGGTGTTTCATCGATATGGTCACTCATGTAAACCAAACATCTTTTAATGTTAAAAATGAAACAATCTCGTCATCATATTTGTTTGTTGTCTCTTGGCTTTTATAGTAAAATTGTAGATGTTGCAATGAAGGCTTTGAGAGACTAGGCATTTTTGGTTTAGGTACCTTGAAAGTACTTGAATTTAAGCTTGTACATAAGATACAACAAATATAAAAAAGCGGAGTCAGCTAGTGTGTTATTAGAGATTTTCAAGCTGTCAAGGGGAAGTGGGAGAGTTGACACTGGGGGAATGTGGAGCGACAGATGTGAGGCAAAGACGCTGCGAGAGGTGAAAGAGAATGACAGGTGCAAGCCATTGTTGTAAAATCAACTGAAAGTTCGATATTGTTTGGCCTGTTTATCAGTACGGCCAGCAATTGGAACAGCAGCGCTGTGCCACAGCCCATGGAGGCTGTTAAGGTACTTAAAAAACCATAGCCCCCAATTACTGCAATTTGTATCAAAAGCCATATTCCTTCTCAGAGTCATAACTCAAATATGAACACACCGAAATGGTATACACAATTATTATTCAGTGGGACTTACACTTTCCGAGAATATCCTTATCTCCACGAACACAAATCATTGAAAAAAGACACCCCTTTAAATTGCAGAACTTGCCTTAGAATCATCGAGTGTTTCACTTTTATTTAGTATCACAGTAACCATGTCATAGTTGTCTGTACATATACAACTATGACTGTGCACTGCAAACAAGAACTGCTAAAAGCTAATTCTGCATACTTTAATGGTGTTGAAAGTATGGTGGTTAATCAGTGTCTCCCTCCCATAGAAATTAAACGAGCAATCGGCTGCCATGTTTGAGTCAGGTGAAGAACCTGAGGTGACCACGGGCCTAGGCATCATGAACGAGCTGGTTGTACCCTGCATCCCTCTGCTGCTGGTCCACGACACTGAGAGGGACCTGCTGGCAGTGGAGGACATGAGGAACCGCTGGTGCTCCTACCTGGGCCAAGAGATGGAATGTGAGTCCCTGGGAGAGAAGGAACAGACTCGGCCTGTTGGATATTTCTGGAGAGTTTAAGTCTTAGGTTACTAGTACATTCCCCGTACCTGTGCCAGAGATCATCATAATCAGGCCACTGCTCAGTTCACACATTAGAAAGGCTTGTGCAGCATACCTGGGAAATGTGTGATATTTTCATTCTTTTTATTTTTTCATATATAAGAGTATAGCAGCCCCGGCTGAATGACTGTCTAAGGCCTGGATTATACTCCAGAGCGGACACGTTCGTGCGCGGTCGCGGACCCTGCGTACACGGAGCATTTCAAATTATGCCGGTATACCCACCAAAACGCCGTGCATTTATCGAGACTTCATCCTGTCGATCTCCGGATCCACATACGTACGTGAGCAGCTTTTCTCCACCATGAACTATGTTAAGAACAAACACCGCTCACGCCTCACAGACGACAGCTT
>JAVQJL010008509.1:0-35376 GCA_036024295.1 Nannoperca obscura | reverse complement strand
ATTATATCCTACACCATGTATCTCACCTGTATCTTATATCCTACACCATGAATCTCACCTGTATATTATATCCTACAGCATGTATCTCACCTGTATATTATATCCTACAGCATGTATCTCACCTGTATATTATATCCTACAGCATGTATCTCACCTGTATATTATATCATACACCGTGTATCTCACCTGTATATTATATCATACACCATGTATCTCACCTTTATATTATACTGTACTCCGTGTATCTCACCTGTATATTATATCGTACACCGTGTATCTCACCTGTATATTATATCATACACCATGTATCTCACCTGTATATTATATCGTACTCCGTGTTTCTCACCTGTATATTATATCGTACTCCGTGTATCTCACCTGTATATTATACTGTACTCCGTGTATCTCACCTGTATATTATATCGTACTCCGTGTTTCTCACCTGTATATTATATCGTACTCCGTGTTTCTCACCTGTACTTTGCGCTGGTTGTAGCGCTTGCTGGTCTCCTCCTCGAGCTTCATGCTGTACAGTTTTGCTCTCAGAGCCTTCATGGCTTTCTCCCTGTTCTTCAGCTGGGACCGTTCTTGCTGACACTCTGCAACCACGCCTAACAAACACACACAGGTATTAAAATACTATTCTCATGTGGGCGCCCCACTCAGTTCATAACTACTCTTAAGAGAAAGACAGACCCTATAAATAAAACCCTCCTTAAGCTACCTTTGATTGTTACCCAAATGACTTTTCCAAAACTCTAAAAAAAAGTTTTATTTATACATAAATGCTGTTATTTAAAACCTAAACTTTCAGGAAATGTCACAGGAAGAGGAGGAAGAAATCTAAAATGAGAAATTCCAGTTACAAATGGCTTTGATGTGATAAACGTCCCCTTTTCAAACTCTCTCAAGTACATTTATTAACAGCAGTGTGGTGCACAGAGTCATAAGATACCTTTTTGTCGATAACATAAGTGTAAAGTAAAGAAATAAACCCAACAAAGGCTTAGAAAAAAGCCAAACGTGTCTGTTTAATAAGTAATATGTTCCATCACTTACACCCCGAGGTGTTCCCAGTTGTTACCTGTAGGCAGGTGGACTATTCTGACTGCGCTGTCTGTGGTGTTGACGTGTTGACCTCCAGCTCCACTCGCTCTCTTTGTGTCTATCCTCAGGTCCTTGGGGTTTATTGTGAAAGAGATCTGACAGGAACACACAAACACTCATTACTTGCTTTCATCTAAATTAACCGCAGGTGTGCAGAGA
Organism: Nannoperca obscura; assembly: GCA_036024295.1. Classification (NCBI taxonomy): domain Eukaryota; kingdom Metazoa; phylum Chordata; class Actinopteri; order Centrarchiformes; family Percichthyidae; genus Nannoperca; species Nannoperca obscura. The sequence continues at coordinate 34,110 of JAVQJL010008509.1, read as the reverse complement.
AACAAACCTGCTCCTACACGTCCTACCTGCATGGAGAAACAGCTGAAACAGCCACTAAAGTAAAACACTTTCCTGCCATATTTCTGCAGTTTCTTACCATCATTTTAATAATAATACACACAGATTAAGCAATAAATGCCAAACATGCAAAACTTGACATCAAAACTCTGCGAGTGCTTTCTCTGCCTGTGTGATATCACATAATTATCACAATCATTTCTTCATCCATCCGTCATGCAGAGCTGTACCTCAGTGGGTTGGGGCAGTACGGCCACCGTCATGGTGCTGGTGTGCATTCGGCCCTGTTTTTCAGTCTTGGGGACCCTCTGAACTCGATGGACTCCGGCCTCAAACTTCATCCTCTTGTAGCTCTGAGGGCCGCTGATGCTGGCCGAGGCGTTACGTAGGCCACCTGGTCGTAGGTGAGCCACAAGTACCAATGCTAGTGTGTTACAGTCAACAGGTGGTAGCGACAGGGAGTTATTTCAAATGTTCATATCAAAGAGAGGGACTTCAATAAACACAAGTGTCCTCAAAACATAAACGTGCACCTTCTTCCACGACTCTTTTTCTGACACATGCAGGTAAACCTCAGTGGTCTGTGGCATAGGAAGGGCTCCCCCTTGTGTTTGATGTGGTATAGTAGTGTAATGTAAAAAACAGCAAGGGGTTGCATTAGATCCATCATCCCATCACATTAAATCACTAAAATGTGTCTGTCACTATCACTTACCATCCTTCATACATATAAACACCAGATGACATAATTCAATTCAAAACAACAACAAACCACACACTACAGTGTAAACATGAGCAGGTATTTCAGAAGCTAACAAGTAACCCAGCTCTCAATGTTGTCTTTAATTAGCCTTTAACCCAGTTAAGGTGTTAACATGACAGTTAATAACTAATAAATAGTATTGCCCTAAAAGGTCAGTTTGCCTGAAGTTGCCAGTTTTGAGAGGTTTTAAGACATCAACCGGTGTGACGTCGCCGGCCCAATACAATGGAGGTGAAAAATGAAATGTTTGTTATGCTTTGAGTGAACTGACCCTTTAATCTGGCGAGAATCACCAGTGTCTGTGTCCACTGACCTATTTCGCTGGCCATGTGCTCCAGGATGTCGAAGGACCAGCCGTGGTGCCGGGCGTAGCCCTGGTACATGTCAAACACCTTCAGAAGAGTGGACACAGGACAGGTCGGCTTGTAAATACACAGCAAGTGTTGTTGTTTTGTGTTTTTTGCTTCATTGTGAGCTCTTTATTTGTTCTAAGGCTCCTGCTGATATCCTGATGAGAGTAGGGGCATACCAATGACAAATTTACATGGGCTCCACATTTTTATTTGTGCCTAACTTGTTGATGAAATGTTTTTATTTTTCCCTCTCAAAAACCTCTCTGCTACTTTCTTGTTCAGGTTTCAGGTTAAAAAGTAATCTGAGGCAGAACTGTTTAAAATACGGTAATAAACACCGTTAGTAAGAGCATCCAGACCTCAGCAGTGAACAGCATGGCCTCCTGACCCCCGACACCGGCTGTAACCTCCAGGACCAGGTCACTCAGGTCTGCCTCCTCCTCAGGGATCAACAGATCCAGGATCTGATTTGACAGAAAGGTAAAAGAAACGTGTGATGTGTGAAGAACCGAACATCTGGAGTGCAACAAATAAAATCTTTAGTTAGCTCAAAGTTTAACATTAGCTCGAGTGAATATTTGCTAGAACTTCTTTTCTGTCGTGTGAATTTAAACTGCAGCAGCTACATATCACAGCTCTACCTTTTGTCTAAAATCTTGGATATCTTGCATACAGATTTCTCTTTCCAGCTCCGCCAGTTCTCGCAGGGCTGGGTCTTCGTCTTGGAGGAAAAACAAAGTTAAATAAATGTAGTGTTTAGGTAGATACAATTACACGGACTCATTCAAACCATTTCTTGTCTTTGTGTGGCAGCAGCAGAGCAGTCTAACCTTTCAGGAGCGTCTCCGTCTCGGCCGCCTCCTTTTGTTTGGTGTCCAGCTCTCTGATGCTCTGGATGAGAGGAGCCAGCTGGGACACTGTGGTCCTCTTGGCCCTGCGTTCGTCCTCGCTGCACTCGGCCTCTGGCACACCGCTGTCGATTGCTCTCAGACATTCACTGTACTCTGTCTCCATCTTCTTCAGGTATTCCTGCAGAGACCTCTTGGCAAAAAGCTCCTCCATCGACAGCAGCTTGGCCACCATCGACGGTGTGCCCGTATGAAGAGTCCTCTTAGTTCTGCCAGGGCGATTATTGAGGTGTCGAAATCTAACAGGAAGGCTGATGACTTTTGGTGATTTTTGAGATATCTGTAAACTAAAGACGCACTCCTTTCCTCTCAGGAGGTTTGTGGCTCTTCTGTAAGCCATTGTACCAACAGCTGTGTTTGGAAGAGTCACTGAGTGGCAGAACAAACTGTTTCCTGTATGACTTGTCTTCAGCACATGCTCCTTTCTAGTCCGGAGGGAACATTCGACCAAACCGCATTCAAAAATCTTGTAATTTCAAATGTTTTTATCTCTAACAAAAAGATATGGTCCCACAATTGCTATGTTAAGAGATATTCTGCATCCAACGAAGGCATTCTTGAATTCGGCGTGCGTGTAATACAACAAGCAATGCTTTATTTTGATCAAATGTATACTTTTGTAATTGGTTCACGTCGCCAACAAACACGATAATTGCTCTACGGTATTTCTGCGGAATGCGACCATCACAACCCAACATGAAAATGTACTTTGGAATTTAAAATCTCCGTGAAATAAGCGGATTTAGGCTTGTGTTATTGCAATTAAGGGCTGAATTATAACCTACAAAACAGTATGAGAGCATTTGAGGAAGTAAACTCACTATATCGTGATCTTGAAATCAAATAACAAACGGTCGAAGGTTTTTCCTGCTATCGAAAACATCTGCGTGTCTATACCGAAACAGCTTTGAGTCATACATTGTCAAAAGACTGTGTAGCAGGGGTGGGTAAAGCTTCTTATAAAAACTAGTGTTCCTTTACCACCTTGCTGTAGGGCGCAGACATATTGAATGTTGCACGCATGCGCAGTGGACACGACATCTTCTGCTGCCGAAACTACAGCAGGTCTACAGACCAATCATTATTCAACTTTGCAAGAAGATGATAAGCACTACTATAACTATACTTAACACTATATACGATCTTACCACTAGGTTTTGACTCAGGGCCCCTCCACAAGATAAGGGGCCCTGGATAAGGGAATGATGCTACAAGCCAAATACCAGCCTGTGAACCTGAGGCTTTGAGGGGCCATTGTCTGCTCTGCCCATGCTGTCCTGTGGTGGTAATGGTATTGACTGTGTGGAATTGAAAATGGGACTTTGAATTGAAAATGGGACTGACGCTGGGATCATCATTTCATTAGCATTTTGCTCTCCAGGATGCAAGGATGGTAAGTGTCAGGTCTCAGACGGGGCCCCCTCCCCACTGTATGCAACTTGTGTCTTTATCTGTCTCTGTTTCTGTCTGTCACCAGCCTTAAATAGTTTTTTCATTCACCCATTCAGCTGTTCAATAACCGAATAAATATTTAATTATGAATTGGGTGAGGATTTCTGCACAATTACAGTGGAAGTTTTAAGTGAAACAAATGAAGTACTGTATCTAAACCAAACTAAGCGACCACATCCCCCAACTTCTCCCCGGTCTGGTTTCAATGAAAGAGCCACTTCACACATTCCAAGCAGGGGTGTGAACTTCAGGGTCCTGTAAATGACCAGCCATTTAGCTTTTTCCCCAAACAGTGGGATTTCTAATAGAATTGGAATTCCAATTCTATTATATATATATATTTGACTTTTGTGTTTTCCATACAAAATGACCCCAGTTACTGGTACACCAATGAAGCTTAATGACTTTTGTTCTAGTGTGGTGTGTGGAATGTGATATTTCTTGCAAGACACATACCTCTATCATCTACATCAAAGTAACTTTAAGCTGAGGCAATATGTAGAAGTATTTTACCTTTACATTTTATAATACAGTATTTTCAACAATGTTAAACCTATAAGTTACACTGGACGGCTGAACAATGAGCCGAAACTCACTATAAAGATCATTAGATTTTGATAGTGTAAAAAGCAGCATTAAAGGACATAAGACTAATAAAAGGTGAATAGTGTGCACTATTTTAACGTTATCATAAATATACGAGAGCTATCTGAAGGTTGTTAAAGTGCATTTCACGTGTATATTTACCATAGATTAGATTTTGATTTTGTTATGTTTACCGTCCCCTACCTCAACAATATTCCTGTTTATATTATGGTGTAGCCTAATAATCAATTCGGCTGAGATTCACTAACTTCGGATGCTTCAGTTCTATCGGTGTAGTGTATGTTACAGACAGTGAGAGGCCATTATCATCCTTTTTGGTTTCACGTCGGGAGGGAAATACCAGTAGGACCACGTCTAATGCGTGCTGATGTCACAACACCAACGTGCTCAACCCTAAGCTCCTATTGGTTGATGCTTTAAAGGGAAACAGACCTGCTTCGCTGTGATTGGTTTGCGCCATTTGCGCACGGATTTCAAATAAGAGGCCACAACTGGCGGATTTTCAATTGTGGAGCATTTCAGTTGTGTAGAGCGGATGCAGCCCAGAGTTATCTCAGCGGCTAAAAGGAGGGAAGCAAGAGTCTGCTTCGGATAACGATATCAACAAGTACGGTAAGAGGCTTCACTTAATAGCTTCCAGCCTACGAATTGCTAATGTTAAAGAAAGTGTTATAATGTTCTGTCAACAACGTAGTTAGCCAGGGTACTAGCAGGGTTAGCTGTTAGTCGGTCAATTGGCTTGGGGATTTAAATGTAAACTAACACTTCGAACCGAGACTATGCTGAATATCAGAGTATGTATAGTAATAGCTACTATGCTAATAGTTTGAGTTCTGTGAGCAGTCGCATACGATATTGCAAGTTAAGTTAGCCGAGCTTCTTAGTCGCCAGCTACTTTGCACACTGTACGCGCGTAAAGTTATGCATGTCAGCAACTTTAACTGAGGTCATTTGACCTGCAGCACTCAGCCGTTAATGTACAACAGATCACATCCCCACAGGGATTTATCAAAAAGCACTAAACTAAAGTATGCATTTAAAGACAGCAAACCGAAGTCGCGTGTATCTTCACGTAGCTGCTGCCTTTCCGCCAAATCTATATCGCGCCAAAAGCGGTTTAAATTTCGAAAAATATTTGGCGGAATCGTTTTTAACTATATTCAAAGTTTATGTTAACACTTTAATAGCAATATAGGCATTTGGTATTTCTTGCTTTCATGCCAGGCAGCTCACTAGTTACTTTTAATTAGAGGTAAGCTAGCTAAGTTGGCTCGCATCAGAGATGCCATGCTGCTTAGCCAGCCTGTATTTAACATTACATTAACATAACTTCCTGATTTGTCTCCTTTCCCCAGAAATCTACAAACTGCAGTGTTTATATTTCACTATCAGAAAGTAATCATGAAATGCCCTCACTACGAGGCTTCCAGGACCAACAATATGGAGAAAAGCTATGCTGCAGAATCCAAGGTGCTTCACTTCAAAGCTTCCCCAGTGAAAGAGCCACCCACCCCCATCAAACCTCAGAGTCCACCAGCAGGAGTGACTTCAGTGCTGTTCTCTCTCAACAACACCACCAAAGCAGTCCACAACAAGGAAAACAGCACGGGCAGGGAACATGACAGCACTATGGATGACGGGTTTGAGGACAGTGGCTACCTGTCTCTGCACAACAGTCAGATTGATGATCACCACGGGGATGAAGAGGACGACCACATCCAGGGAAAACCCACGGCGACCCCACTGCCTTCTGCTTCGGCTACACATCAAGAAAAGACAATATCGCCAAAGAATTCTCCCTCCAAATGTCAAGCCAGGACAAACTCCAGTCGTCCAGCGTCTCTGGTGGCAGCTGCTACCCCAGAACTTCGCCCTAGGAGGAGAACAGCGGCGTACTCGCTGTCGTCCACCCCGTCCACCCATCACAACGACCCCAACCTGCCTATACTGAATTTCCAGCAGGCGGTGTGTGAAGAGCTTGCCAAAAGCTATCGGAAGAATAAGAGGTAGGATTACATTGTCATATTGTGACCGCGTCACTGGCAGCTTCTTTTTTTTCATCTTAACAATATCAGAACCAACCTGTGAGAAACTGCAGTTTCATTTCATCGGATAACTCACAGGACAGAGTAGCTCTGCCACACCAAGTTCAAGTCTTATTTCTTGTTTCAGTTGTACTGGATGTTCAGACCCGTATGACTAAAATGTTGAATGAATTACGATTATTTCCCCGTGTCCCAGGTACGACTGGAGCATCGTCACAAAGGTAGCCGAGGATCATCCGTTGGATCGGGTGATCGGAGGCCACATGGGCCAGGAGTACGTCGACGTGTTTTCATCTCTGCTGTCCAGGAACATGAGAATCATCCTGACCAACATCCTGGCCTTGCTGGGAGACATGGACCTCGTCAGGTAAACTACAACGGCTTCACTTTGTGTATCTTCAAGTACAGCAGGGAAGTTGAGTTACATCATGAACAAAAGCTTTGTTTTTCAAATCTAAACATGTGCATTGAAGTAAAAGTTTAATGAAGACGCGTGTCAGGAATTCAGTTACTGTTTAATTATTTTTACCTAGTTATATTCATCACGTGTTAAACCTTTCTCACCTCACAGCTGTAAGAAGGTGAGCAGGACCTGGAGAAGGATCATCTGTGAGGATTCTGCGTCTCTGAGCCGGTGTGAAAGAGCCGCGCAGACATTCAGGGTGAGCGAACGTGCACCAACTCGGACGTGATGCCCGCTCTAAAGAAACAGGCTGCGGTGTAGAATCGGCTCTTGCCATTGTTGGGATTCTTGTCAACCATTAAATCCTTTTACATCTTACCAGCAACACATCCTACATGCATGCAGAGGAGGTACACGTCTTGTGTGATGTCACAAGGCTGGGAATCACTACTGTGTTCTGTCTAGTCCCCTAAGAACAACTTCATGTTGTCAGCTTCAAACACCCAATTCAACATCAGCTTTCTGAATCTGTATTCACTTTAAATATTGTAAAACTTTAGTTCTTCATGTGGACAACTCACAAGCTGGAGTCTTGATTCAAATCCACATTTCTAAATTAAGCTACTCGGTGTCTTTGTGCCAAAATAAACATTTTCATATTAAGAAGTTTGCTAATCCTGCTGGGAACGACTGTCTGAAACTTCTTCCACGTGTCTTTCGTGGTCTAACGTGTCGCCTTTTCTTTTTTAGGAGTCAAGGAGCTCTTTGAGACAAAGCGGTTGCGGTCTGACAAGAGATGTGGCCGTGTCCAGGGTGGTGCTGTCATGCATGCAGACCCTGGCCTCCTCGGGCACTCCATCATCATCGTCTTCCTCATCCACCCCGGGCTGCAGGGTCAACAAGCGCATGGCTTCCTCTCAGAAGGCCGGCACGCCCAATTCCCAACGTTCACGCATGAAAGAATACATGCAGGTGAGGTCTTTGATGTGAACTCATTAGGGCTGCTCATTCGTACAATAACATTTGATTCTGTGGACTCGAGGTTTAACAAGTGCACGCACGTTTTGTTCTTCTGTCCAGGCCGCCAGCACTCTGAAGCAGCACGAGTCTCTGCGGCCCTGCAAGCTTTGTGGCTCACCAGCGACGCATTCGGCCGAGGTTCAGAGGGCCACGTGCACGCGCCTCAGCTGTCTCTTTGACTTCTGCACCCACTGCCAGGAGCCCTTCCACGGCTCGACCCCCTGCAGAGTGGTGCATCCCCGGTCCCACTTCCCCTCCTCCAAGGCCACCCTGATCCTTCCAGGCAGCGCTCGCAGCAAGAGGAACATCAGGCGCCTGTGACGGAGCTTCACTCAGGTTTTATTCCCTGGCCAGTGTTAACTGGGCGGGTCATCTCTCTCTGGAATGGCAGCATTTGCGTTGGCTCCCTCCAAAGCTCGGGCAGCTGGGAATGTTTTTATACAAGCTGTTACATGCTGAACTCTGGCTCTAACTTACTGAATCCACTGACTGAAGCACTTGTCTAAAACACTACTGGGACAATCAACCAGAAAGTGTCATCTGGCTAAAACTGTTGTCGTCTGTGAGCGACAAACACTTCTGATGCCAAAAAAAAGAAAGAAATGCAGACTGAAACGCTTTAAATTGTACAGTTTTATGTTTTAAAATGAAATTAATGTGTGTAAATATATATATTGTTAATTTTAAATAGTTTTGTATAATTTCTTTTAAATAAATGTTGATCCTAGAGGTCTTTAAATGTTTATATTTACTGTATTTGTATTTCCTGTAAATAGACATTTCATAAAACTTATCTTGTGACTTTGTGGTTCTTTGACGCTACATTTCTTCCAGAGCTGACGGCAGGCTCAAAGATAGATGGATGGGAGGACAGATTTATTAATTCCCAAGGGGGAAGATGCTGTAGTACAAAACGTGACAAAATACAACTTAAATTCATCCATATATATTTAAATCTATCTGTACAAATCAGCATGTTGTCCATTGCCACTCAGGATAATTCTCTCCTGGTTCAGAGGGGAGTCGGTATCTGCTGTCCTAAGGGCGTGACTTCCTGTCCTTATGACAGTGGCGCTGCAGGAACCTCACTAAATGTGCTTTTTTCTTTCCTCTCTGACCAGTAGTTCGTGCAGGACGTGTGATTAAAATAGTGGCACTGGCAGTTCAGCCTTAGTCATGTCCTGATTTTCTTCACCAGAGGGCAGCATTGTTGCCTCCGTCTCGAGCTCCTCATCCCCGCTCTTTCTTCTTTTGTATCTCAACCTCTTTCTGAAATTCAACAAGAAAGCTAAAAGTACATTTACAGCACTTTAATTATATTTCATTTTCCCTAATCTGGGTCTAGGTCTCATTAATTAAAATCATATCTTTGGGGATTCATGTTATATGCTGCTCGGGGAGACTGAAATAATGGGATATGATTAAAATAAGTCCAGGCCATATTGACCCTGCTGCTGTTCCATCATACTTTCATACTCATGATGTGGGTATTAAACTGCATTTTATGTGACATTAAAAAGTCTTAAATGTAACCTTGGAGAACCCCTCAGCTGTGTAATACTAGCAGAATCATGGCACAAAAAAGTCTGATGTGTTCAACCTAAAGGTTTTTCACGTTTAATATATTATCTTACTATAATCGTTGTTATGCTTTTCTTGTAATTTATACCTACTGATGTGGGATTTTTCATACCAAAGTGTTTATCTGCATATTAGCCAGTTTACTATCAGTTTGCTTCCATTTTGTGGGAGTGAAAACAACTACATTTAAAGAAACGAAAGACTTCACCACTGAGAATCTGACTGGAAACATTAACCAGCTTTAAAAGAAAAATCCCTCTCAGGGTAAAAATAGCCTCTACCGGTTTTCCCTTAAAAGAAGTTTGCTTGAATCAGTCATCACTTGTTTAGTTATGAAGCTGCAAATAGCATCACTGACATTAGATAGTTACCTCTGACATTTGCAGGGTGACCCATTTGTCTCTCGCCTCTCTGTTACAGCTGACTTGCTGTGTGTGTGTGTGTGTGTGTGTGTGTGTGTGAGTGCTGTTGTGATGACGCATGAAAACATCAGTCACCTTTCATTCATGTGTCAGCTCTTGCATGGAAATAATTTCTGTTCAGGCGCACGTTCATCATCCCCATTGTTAAATCAGAAGGTCAACGCTCATGTCTGTTCGTTAAACATGAAGCTACGGTCAGCTAGCTTAGCATCAAGACTGGAAGCAGAGGGAAACAGCTAGCCTGGCTCTGTCCAAAGGTAACAAACCCAACCACACTTTGTTTCTTGTGCGGATTAAACTAACAAGAAATGTTAATGTTAATCAATGAGCTTTACATGTGCTGGTTGGTGGGTTTTGTAACTTTTAGACAGGCTAACTCTTTCCCCTGTTTGTGCTAAGCTAAGCTAACCATCTGCTGCCTGTAGCCATTTTTATTGCTTCAAGCACAGGGAGAATATACATAGTAGGAGATGCAGACACTGTTCTTATGCAGACCAACAACGTTTTTGATGCAAATAAATGTGTTTTGCAGATTTAGGGCATCTTTCTCAGTTGGTTTCTTTGGGAAAAGACACACCTGTCTTAAAGGAACAGTTCAACATTTTACTCAATGCCCTTATTTGCTTTCTTGCCACAAGTTAGATGATAGGATCAATATCTGTTCTCTCAGTGTGGAGCCGGTGCTGGTTAGCTTAGCTTAGCCTAAAGACTGAAAGCAGGGACAGACAGCTCGCCATGGCTCCATCTACAGGCAATCAAATCAGCATAAAACGTATTGGTTAATTAACACGTTGCATCTTGTTAGTTTAATTTAATACTTACTAAAACCATTTTGCAGGACATTATGTGCTGGACAGTCAATTGTGTCAGCGTATGTGTCAGCCAAAAAATACCAATAAGCTGCAGAGCAGAGAGATATGTCTGAAGTTTAGAAACAGTGTCGTCATTACATAGTTCGTCCACCAGAGATTTAACTTTCAACTGTCAATTGTCCCGCTCAGTACACATCGTGGTCACGGTTCTTTAATAACCAAATAAAAAGCATCTTTATGAAATACGTTGAAGTAAAAAATATAATGTTGTCAATACAGGCAACACTCAAATATCAGTTTCAGCCGCAAAAGTCCAGTAATGTGCTCCTCCCAGGTGTGATGATATGAAAGACAGCAGAGCAGCAGCTGTGCACCCGACATTGTAAGAAAATGTCATGATGATGGAACTAAATGGACTATTTTGTAAAGCATGCCACTGTGGTGCCAGCTGCTGATTAATCCCCGCTGTGGCCTTTCACTCCCTCAGCGACTCAGGGTCATTTATCTGGTACATTTATTGATCGGCTGCTGCACAGAGACACATCCCCAACACAATCAGGCCTGCTGCTAATTGTAAAAGTCATTAAAGCTGGCTGACACATCTATGTGTGTGTGTGTGTGAGAGAGAGTGTGTATTACTGTTATAAACAGGTGTTTACCAGGCAGGACTTTTTGAACTTTTGAACATAAATGTAGATTTGTTGCTGGTGAGCAGTTGTCATGCCATTTAGAGCAACTTGTTTCAGGTCAGCATTTAGTGACATATGTCATTTCCCAAAATACAGAATATGATCTCACCTACAACTAAATATTGTAAAAGAAAGGCGGGAAAATTGTTTTTTTCTTTCAGTGTTTTCCTGATAGCTAGGCAAACCCATGTCTTTCCTTTTCCCATCATCCCTCTTTCTCTCATCCTTTCTGTCAATATTCTTAGTGTTTTATCTGCTCATCTTTTAAAGTTCTTTGAAGGCTCTTTTTCAGCTTTTTTTTGCATAAATAGCTCATTTCAGCCCAAGGATAGAGGATGGGTGTTGATGTATGACATCCGGAAACATTTAAGCTGTGTGTGTGTGTGTGTGTGTGTGTGTGTTTCAGGTTGGTGATCTTGATGCGCAGTGACTTCCACATGTCAATCAGCCATTTGTCACCAAAGTTGAACTGTAAAAGCCCTGAAACGAGGCTGTCACTCAAGTGCCTGCGGCGAAGCGGAAGCAGGAAGTGAATCAAATCCTCAGACTGAGGCTGCGGAAGGAAAAATGAAGCCTGGCTGGTGACTTTATGTTTTGTAATCTAAAAAAAGCTGAACAAATATGCCAAGTGCTGCGGTCCGAGCAGGCTTGTAGCTTATTGGCTGTTAGGGACGAGGATGATGGCTCCCATGTTTTTCAACCTTTATTCATCATTCAAAGTCCTTTTCAGCAACATCCAGCTGTATGTTTATACATTTAATACCAAATAGTTACTGGATATCCAGGGGAAACTATTTGGACAAACAAGAAAAACTGTACTTTTAAGCTGCAGTAACTTTTGTGGCAGGATTGTTAGGACAATTCCTGCTTTGCTTTTGTACACACTGGGTCTTATTTTTGTAGGTTTGGCCTAAATTTCCATCAGTGACAGTAACACTGTACTCACAAAGTAACTAAAAGGTAAAGTAAATAAAAGTATCTTGGTGTTGCAGCAGTGGTACTTGATTCTTTCAACGTAGAAGGAAGAGCTCAGCTTAAGCACACACATGCACGCACGCACGCGCACACACACACACACACACACACACACACAAACACACACAGACAATGCTTGGGTTAGAAGGGTGCAGCCATCTCTCTGTCTATTTTTACTCTGTTTCGTCCATTAAGAGTCCATTAAGCAGGCAGTAATCAGGAAAGTGCACACACACACACACACACACACACACACACACACACAAAACATATATATATATATATATACTCACACAAGATATATACAGCCTTCTACAGAGTTTTTTGTTATGACGACAAACCTTCCTCACTGGGATGCTAACACAATGTGCACACGCGCACACACACAGTCACAAACCATATCGAATGTATATGTTAGTTGTATATATATATATATATATATATATATATAAATATTCCCACTCGTACACTGACTGACTGACTGGATCAATATCTGAACTTAAACTTAACTTAACTTACACCTATAACGTTGAACACTTTCATTTTCATCATCGTCGTCATTTAGCGCCACCATCAGGTCAGAATTTCACTTGGTCCAGGACTTTGGTTTATGACCAACTTCCTGCAAAACTAATGGCATTCCCATCAGTCTCAGCGGCTAATTAGCAAACATTAGCATGCTCACACACTAAACTTAGACGATGAACATGATGGTACCTGTTGACATCGTCATAGTGAGCATGATAGCAAGTTGGCATTAGCATTTATCTGAAAGCACTACTGTGGTTAAGTATAGCCTCACAGAGCCACTAGCATGCTTGTAAACTGTGATATCGATATGTGCTAACACCTAATCAGCAAAGTCTTTTAAGTCTGTCATCCACGCTGAGTAACACCGGGGCATGTAATTATAAAATTGTCTGATCTGGGTCCAGCCCCGCAGAACATTGCCTTTGACATTTATGAGTCAAATATCCGCTGCCATTTTGACACTTGTAAACAAAGTGAGTCACAACAGTGAGAGTGAGCAATTACATACTAACTTAACACCAGAATTTAGTCATTTGGGGGAAACCCTGGTCGCATGAAATCTAATGAATTGAATTGAAAGGCTGTTTTTTCCATTTGTTTGTTTAGTTTTGTGACTTTGTTGCAGAAAGGCCTGGAGATAGCAGGTGAACACTGGCAATACTGAACTGAGAAGAGTAAAAGGGGTTAAAAACAGATAAGAAAACAACTAAGAATACCTGCAAAATTGGCCAACCAGGTTATTTGATGCTGAATATGTGAACTACAACAACACTTGAGTGTTATTTAAATCATTTACATATCTGTTATGAAGCTCTTAGTTCTCCTTCAAGATTCATTTACAGAGAAAAAATATAATTAATGTTGGAAACAGCAACTATATGTAAAAAACAACAGTAACACTCACTGTCTGTAGGTGGTGTTAATGTTCAAATTGCAGCAGCTATTACTTTCTCGTGGGCATCAATATGTCGACTTCTGCAAGTCTAAACTGCTGACACAAGCCATAAGATGTGTCTCAACTAAAAATTCCTCTATAAAGCGAACTTCCTTTGCTGCAGGAAAGAACACTAATCATTAGAGCCGGAAATGAAAAAGCTTTCATGCATTGCTTATAGGCCGAATCACCGCAGCAAGAACACACAAATGTCACAGATTATGACCTAAATTTTGCATTAAGGCAAAAAATATTTCAGTTTAAATCCTCCTGAGATCACACTCACAACGCTTCCTGGCTTTGCAGCACAGACAGAAAGCTCTTAAAGAGAGAAAATAAGAAACCCTTTTGTAATGCCACAAAGTTGTGACGAACAGAACCAAAATGAAGCGTCCATTTACACTTCACTTCCATTTCTTTCATCACCTGCCTCCGGTTAACAGATCAGAGCTGTGGAAACTCACAGCTGGATGTCTGAGAAGTCTGATAATGGTGTGAAGCATGACAACATGACTGAAAGCATGGTTACTTTCAGACCTTTAGACACCACACAACTGTCCATTATCCAGTATCCAATGTGACCTACTTGCACTAAAACTGTGAAGACGAGCTGAATAGGAATTAAAGGTGTAATATTACACTGAAGGCTACAACGTCATTGTAAGTAATAAAATCTACATGTTGTGATTCATGTTGTTCAACACAGCTGCACCACAGAGAGGTGCTCATTGGCTGTATAGTAGTTTGGTGATGTGTGCAGTTGGGAATGAGTAGGATGTCAGCACAGACAACAAGGTGGAGGCACAAACTGGGCTAACACTGTCTCATGGTTTCTGGATACACTGACTGTGTCGACTGTTTTGATAGAAATCACGTTGTATTGAAGCCTGGCTTGATGCCACTAATAAGAATAATGGCTGACAAAATCTTTTCAGGATAAGGCTGGCAATATTCAATAATTTTGTTATTGTCAAGAAACTCTATTAAGACAAAAATCAACAATGTAATTTGGACTTTCCTAATCTGTCTGTGGCACATTATTCCAAGCCCATTGCTTTCAACTCAAGACACACGTCTTTAAAAACAGTTCAGGAATATATACATTCATTTTTATTACAGGCTGAGTTATGTCCTAAAACTCCTTGGAACGGTAATTTTTAGTAAATGTTACTCAAACGGGAGAAAACGTTTTGGGGACTATTTCCAGTCATGGATTAATACACATTTGGTGCTCTAGCGAGTATTTACTAAGGTAGGACGTTTTATATGGGATTGACTCAAAACAAACTACACCACCTTTATTCATGGTAAGACACATATCACACAATTATTTTTTAATCTTTTCATTAGATTCATTGATAACAAGAAAAATATACAAACCATTCGTCTTATTCTGTATTTCTCTCATTTGTGAGGTCTTTCTACACCCACCTCTTTAATCCCCTGCTGATTTGAGCTTCCCTTTAAAGAAGGGGGAAGAAATAGAGCTGAAGTATTATAATTTTTTCAGTGATCCGGTTCTTGGAGGTGTCCTGAAGACTTTCAAGCTGTTAACTGAAGCAGACATGTAAGAGATGAACCTTATAACAATTTATTTAAAACAAGAAAATATTTGATAATAGAAAAAAGGTACAAAATAAGCCAATATCCTGAAATGTGTCGCTGTCCATGGTGCTGAAGTCCTTGTGCTGTCCATCTAATCACACAATCCTTTTGTTGTGTTTATTACTGCTTAGTTTCTCTTCACCGTTATTATTTTGTGTCTCTTATCACAAACTATTTTAGAGAAAGTGAGGGGGAAAATGACAGTAGTGAACAGAATTGCGAAAGTGTTTTCTATGAAACATACATTATCTACCAAGAGCCAATCACAAAAAAATAAAAAGAGTTTATTCAAATATTTATTGTTTCTGATTTGGAAACAACATGACAAAGAATCTGAAGGTGCAACAAATGAAGAAGTTGTCGTAAAAGACGTATGAAGCACATGCATGCAGTGTTTTAAGACATTGCCTTTACAACTTTTTTTGTACTTTTTGTTTCAATGACACTAAACATGATACTCTGAACGTTTTTGTCAGTCATGGCTTCTCATGTAGTCTGTCTATTTAAGGGTAGGGTCTTCAAATACTTGATGATAGCGTACTCAGACAAAGATTCACAGGATATCTCAAACCTGCTTCTCCCAGTGTCAAGACAGCTGGCAAGATGGCGGCACTTAAATTTGCTTCTGGGTCAAAAAGGAAAAAAGGAGGCACTCAGTGTGTTCCCAGTGTGTTTATGTCAGTGTCACTGAACTTTATGTCAATCAGCTGACACCCATGGGGAAGAAATGAAGGTCGCTTGCTACTTTGGTACTCATATATGTCAACATGTCACATCCTGCTTTATGATCACATCCATGGCTTTTTCATTTGGAAATGACAATTAGATGACCTGGAACAGCAAAGTTTGTTTTAAAACAATTCAAAATAGAAACAATACAAATAAATATACATTACAGTTTGTGTGTGTATATAAAATTGAAACGGGTATTCTCTTTTTAAGGGTTACTGACCATCAAGATGTTTTAAAGTTTAAAGTTTTAAAGTTTTAGTGTTTTTTTTTAGAGTTTTTCACCCCAAAAAAGAATGACATTTTGGGAAAAACACTCAATCCTGTTGAATGTTGGGAAGCTTTCCAGAAGGAAAACTGTCAAAAGTACAAAATATCAATCATCAGCAGCTTAAATTCTGCTGTATTAACTTTCAAAAACCCAAACTGATCAAACTCCTATCCTAAAACTCCAAAGGTCAAACAATCAGCCAGACAAAAGACTCAGTTTTGAAAAATAAACCAATATCTTTTATTTGGTGAGTGGTGTACATCACTATATGCACTAAAGGCAGGTCTATGCTCAGTTATAATGTATTTTCTATACATATTGAATAGTATAAATTGATTATATGCATTTGTGTCCATTCAAAATGTGTTTCTACTCCTCTTGCTCTTGTCCCTCCTTTTTTATCATCAAATGACCATATTTGGCTTCTATAAAACAATTCAGTCAGCACTTAGATCATGATTGCACCCTTCGAAATTGATGCGACAGCTGTTTATTTGAATTTAACACAACAGATGTTCGGTTGAAACTTGTCCCAATTAATTTCCCCGTGTGAAATAGAACAATAAATCAATTGAAAGCATTTATCCCAATGAAACAAATATCAATCAAATGTTTAATTGTAATAGAATGCATCTCTTCTTCTATTAAATGTAAATCAATGGTGCTTGAAAAATTTAGCAGCATCTAATCAGACAGATGTTCCATGTTCCAAGTTAATTGGACGGATGTTTAACTGAAAGATAATGGAATACTTTTCACTCTAAAAACTCTAATTTTCTTCCATTGAACATTATTGGGAGAAACATTTCCATTGAAAGTTAATAGAACAACAGTTATCTTGGAGTGTGACAAATATTCCACAGAATTCTTCATAAAGCAGGGATTTCACTAGAAGTAAATGGTGTGAGTGTTACTAAAACTGAATAGAGCAGTGGTTCCATTAAAAAGTTATTAGGCAAAATTGTTCCATTGAAACTTTGATCTTGAAACAAAATGTGACACATGTTCTATGGAATTTCATTTCAAGTATTTGTATTGTGTCTTACTAAAAGTAAATAGGGCCATGGCTCAGTTGAAGTTCCACTTACATTTCTGCAAAGCAGTGAATCCACTGAAAGTCAATGGTGCTAGAGTTTCCCCAAAGATAAGTTGGACACGTTCTCCATTGAAAGTTAATGGAACTTTTTATGGGTGAAATATCATGAGAATTTAATCAGAATATTTTCTAGTCAAAGTTAACAGAACAAGCATTGGTCTCTTAAAGCTAAAGTGACAGTAGATTCACTAAAAATCAATGGGAAAAGTACACTATTGAAAGTAAATGCTGTTCTATTGACATTCAATGGGTTAAATGTTTAACTGAAATCTTATGGGATTTAAAATGTTCATAAATTGAATAGGACAGTGGTTCCCTAAAAAGTTATTAGGAGAGAA
Source organism: Nannoperca obscura (assembly GCA_036024295.1). NCBI lineage: Eukaryota > Metazoa > Chordata > Actinopteri > Centrarchiformes > Percichthyidae > Nannoperca > Nannoperca obscura. Next base: position 16,559 of record JAVQJL010008509.1, on the reverse strand, counting down.
ATTGCTCCACTGAAAGTTAATGGAACAACAGTGATCTTAGATGAAAGTAAATGTGTTACTGCAGTTTCTATTTGCTGTTGCCAGTTGCCATTTTCAAGCGCTGATTAACCAAACAGAACGTGGACACACATGTTGATCAGAGTGGCCCGCAGAGTCTTTGGGCCTGAATCTTTAGTGATTAGTATTGTATATATTTTGTATATATACAGTGTAAACATGTACTGTGTGTATGAATAGACAGATAACCACATTGGAGAACACATCATCATTGGATGATTTGACTTTTGAATGTCCTTTGGATTAATACTGTTTTTGGAATGGGTGGTTTCATGAGGATGACTTGAGGTATTTGCTCGAGCACGGGCCCCTCCTCAAAGTGGCTGGAAAAAACAAGGGAGGGCAGAAAATGGTTATTGATCTAGAATATCTGAAAACTGACAATCCTATTGAATTATTATAGTAATATATTTCCACAACTTTATTTCCCTATATCTGCTCATTTATAGATTTGTTGCAAAAGTCATATATCCTTAAAATATGTGTCAACATCAGATATAATGGTCCATTCTAGCCATTTAAATGAGCCCCCATGATGACATTGTTTGTTTGATCTTGGACTTTTATCTTTCCACGGTTCAATTTGAGGTTTAGACCGTGCGTGTGAGGACATTTTGGTCGTCATTCCTTCAACATGCTGTTTTCAGCTTAAAATATGAGTGAGGTGAGGGTATGGAGTGAGTTAAGGGATATAGTTTGTAAGGTTAAGGGGCTACACTATGCACACATTTGTGTGTGTGTGTGTGTGTGTGTGTGCGCTCTTGTGTGTTCCTACCAGTTGAAAGTTGTTTAGGAGATGATCTACGTTGATATCATTGTAGCTCTCCTGGAAGGTGTTGGGTTCGTCCCTGGACTCCTCCAGGTCGCTGGTTCCAGGATCTTCTAGGCTGTGTGTGTTCGTTAGGTGTAAAGGTAGTTGGTGGGAAAGTAAATACATATGATTAGTTTAATTCCATAACATTTTATTTAAACAAATATTTGAAACTCTAAGGCACAATACTAGAAAACCCATGTTTTTACTTTTATAAGTATCATCTCATAGCAAAAACGGAGCTCAAGAGATTTAGGTTTGACTAAAATAAGAAAGCAAAGGTCTGCAATGCCATCATCATAACCTGTACAGTCAGCTTAATGGAGAAAATCAAACAGAGATAGACAGGTGACGGCAGGGAGGACTTATAAATACCTTCTCTTTCCTGTTAAGACTGAGTTCAGGTATTTCTTAACGGCCATCTGTTTGCGGAAGCGGCTGTAGTTGTCTGTGAAGATGGCGTCTGAGTGGCGCTTCACTGGCTCTTCCATCAGCTCGTCACTGGACAGAAGACAGATTATGACAGAAACAAAGGGAAGAATGAAGATTTCACTGCACTTCAGAGCGCAGCAGGTTTCGATGCAGAGTAAGTGCAGCTCAGGATCTGTGATTTATGGTGTCTTTCTTCTCTTTGTGTGTGTGTGTGTGTGTGTGTGTGTGTGTGCGTGAATCCCTCCTGGCTGTATAACAAGCATGTAATGACGCCGTAATGGCATAAATTAACCTTTAAAAATGTTTAGTCATCGAAAAATGCCTCATCAAGCAAGTCAGGTCTTTTCATTGCAAATGTCAGAAGGTCCAATGACGTTAAACGATAATCATTAAATAAAAAAGTAAATGTTTTTTCACTTTTTTCCCAAAACTCTATCTTGACCTAGAAAATGTGGTTTTGACAAGAAATGTAATGAAACTTTTGTGTAATGTGTTTGTATTTTGCTTGATTCTATGACTAAAGGAATTCACGGTTGCCATTGATGAAATATAGGGAAAATAACTCAATAAATAAAAAGAAATATTATAAAATCCCATTAACAATTTCAAGGTGTAACTATGTAAAAAAACCGCCAGACTGGGAGGTCACTTACCTGACCCGCTTTCCGATCAGAGACTCCAGGTACCTCCGCGCTGACAGCTGTCCGAGGAGTTTGCTGTATCCGCTGGTGAACAGACCGTCTGCGTGTCGAGTCGGTCTGCACAGCGTCACAGGACCGTTACATTAAAACCGGGTTACATTGGAAGCATTACAACACCAAAATAAGGCAACAACACATGGAGGATCAGCTCCAATGCTGAGGACGTTTAACGATAATGATACTAACGAAAAAACCGAGAAACTCCCTGCTGACTTCTTAAAGAGTTACATGTCAATTGGTATTATGAATTGCGAATAGCCTATCACAGCATGTGCCGTGTGAGATTAAAAAACCCCCGGTAATATCACAATTTAAGCATCACCTTTGTTTACAGGCTCAATATAAATGATTACAAGCAGATTACAGAAACACGAGTGGACCTGAGCTGGAATCCGGAGACAAACGCGCTCAAATTCCTCCACCGATCTAATGATACAGCGCTGTGTTTCCCCCTCTCAGCACTTTTAGTATTATAAATAAAACGGATTTCTTACCTCATGGATGTGTATGGCAGACTCAGAGTCCGTGAATACAACACACTGCACAGGGCTATTAGGAAAAGCAGCTGGGGGCCGGTCCGTTGTAACATCGCTCTACACCTGAGGATGGAAACGGTGATGGATTATTCTCCATCTAACTTGAAATGCGCATACCAGGTCATTTCCCACCAGTCTGCCGACGGAAAAAAAGAGCATCCTCTGTCATTAGTTTTATTCGTTATTTAAAATTACGCGCAACAGTCAAGTCGCAAACAAGAGGTTAATTTGCTCTAAGCAAAAGTAAGAAATATTAGAGTCGTTTTCCAACCAAGAGCCGTTTGGACACTAATATTTAATACACCGCTCATGTAATGGTGGATTCTGTTAGAGAACAAAAGAAAGTAGCATAACCTGATGCGTAATTACGCTCAGCTGCAGAGGACAAATCCTCTCATTACACGCTGCAATTCTGTCGCCCTCAAAGACACCACAAGCCAAATTTAATGTGTTGAGTCTCTACTCACAGAAACGTCCTACTCCTCAAATTAGGTTACTGACAAAAAAGAAGCCAACTGTTCCATTGAACTGTGGAAATGTAAAAACCTCAATTATTCAGCTCACTCTTTCTCGCGTCACTAGTTGTCAACTGAAACGAGACAAAACAGAGTGTTTTAGCCACGAGGGATGTTGATCTTTGACAACTCTCGGTTTTTTAACAGAGGAAAGAAAAATAACTCCAAAATCCAATGCGTAATTACGCGTAACGCGGACACAGGCGAGCACTAAGCACATTCTTACACCGCGGGGACGCTGTAATTCTCTTGCCACAGACAGCAAATCTAATTTAATGTATCGAGCTGCTGCTCACATTACAACGAGCAATTTATTCGACGTACAACTTAATATTCGGTTAGTTGGAGAGAAGTATCCAAAACCTCGCTGGGGCTCGCAAAAAGAACCAAAACACACGTTCAAAATGACCAAACACGAAAACCACCGAGAACGCAACATCGTAAAGAAACTCTAAAATCATTTCTATGTAAATATAAAATCTTACATGTGGTCTAGAGAAAGTTGTCTTCTTTTTTCTCCTGGTCCTGAAGTCCTGATCTCGAGTCACTGCTGTATCTCCACTCTGTTGACCCGATGCTTCCTCTCTCTCTTTCTTGTTCTGTCTTTCTCGCTTCAGGTTTGCTCCCGTTTTATACACCTGGATGTTTCTCATGGAGCAGGAGGGGACATCAGATTCGATCAGGGGCCTGAGACGTCAGTAGGTCGCTGCTTCCGTCACCGGTCTTGCTGTTTGGTCGGAACCAAACAGGCCTATGGTGAAATTAGTGGGGACTATTTGTCTTTTTCTTGTTACTAATCATAGGAATAACTAATTATATGCCAAGGTTGATGCCAGTTGACTCATCCGGATTATCCCTGAGCACTTCTCCCATCACACTGCAGGTCAGCTGCTGCAGGAAAGCAGCAAGGGAGAAATTGGAAAACATCTGTGATGGAGTTTTCTGCAGATATGTTATACAAGATGGTAGAAGAAAAAGAAGAAGAAGAAGAGGATATAGAGCCAAGTCCCTTTGAGCTGACTAATCTTAGATGTGGTTTGTGCAAAAAGAAAGTTTCCGATGATATTTTTACTTTCATTGTATATCAAGCTTTTTGTTTTCATCCTGAAGGTAATGGTCTGATGGTCTGAAAGGGGCACTCAATTGTGCCCAGAACTGGTAAAATAGGCAAAACCTAATGGGTAAAGGGTTCAACATAGCTACAGTGACTGTGGGCATCTGTAAGGTTGATTTTTACACTTTCAGTTACATATGATGATTGCTAATGATTGTGCTGTGGAGGAATCAATAAATCAAGAACTTTGGAGTTTTTCCCTTCAGTGTTATGTAAAGCCACAATCTCTAAATTTGATTTTGTTCCTGTTTTGTAAGTTCAGGGATGTAAAATCTGTAATGCACAATATCGTACCCTGTAATGCTGACAAAATAATTTTAAAATAAAACCTTTAAAAAAGTCAGATGGTTCTTCTTGAGAAAGATTCCTCTACAGAAAGGTAATCGTTTTCTCCTTCTTTTTTCTTCTTCTCAAATGAGTTCACTGCCGAAATGCTTACTAGTTCCTCAAACAAAGTCATTACAATAAAGTTCACAGTGAAAATGTAACATCCACAACTGTTTTATTTAGCACGCATCTATTAGAGATAATTTACCCCTTCAGCTTTCCATCTTTCCAGTTGACACTTGACTGGAGAAAAGTCCTCACGAAGTACTAATATAGTTTAAATGTGCAGTAATACGTCAGAAAATATATTGTTGTTTATGACACATTTGAAACCCCAAATATCAGTCAAATGACACAATATATAAATCATAAAGAATTGGCAATAAAACAGTCCAGCCTGGAATATAAAAATCACTAAATGAAGTACCAAGACAGTCAAATCTGTCTTCAGCATCTGGTAAACTGTTATTTTCTTAAAAATACATTAAAAAAAACTGTACAATGTGTTTTGTGCAATATATAGGATGAAATGAGATGTGCTTTCAAACATGATTTATTTAGCTATAAACATTCCCTTTTTAAATCTCATGCATCCTGTTGTGACACAAATACTTAATTCCACAACAATGTTGTCAAAATCCTGCTGCAGCCATTTATATGCATTTGTTTATATCCACAGAAGTAAGCGCTGAAGGGATAAAAACACAATGATGTTGCAGATTACCACTTTAGACAAATGCAATAACATTTCAGAGGGTGTTTGCAAGATATTGACATGTTTTCTATTTCCAGTTGTGCTGGGCTTTCACAAAAGAGCACCACACAGAAGTGTTTCTGAATCCACCCACAGTGTCTCTGATGAGTCTGGTTTGCTCTGCTGAAATTAGTCGTGATGTTGGCTGGCGCCTCATCCATCCATCCATCCATCCATCCACTCATCCGTCCACTCATCCGTCCACCCATCCATCTATCCATCTAAATGAGTGTGAACCATTTAGCCAATATCGCTGGAGAAAAAGAGATGATTGGCTTAGACATGACTTACAGAGAGGCAACAGAACAGAGGGATGAGAAAAACATTAAAGCAAAAATAAAAGAGGTGACAGAAGTGTTTAAACAAGTTAAACAAATAAATAGATCAAAGTTATTAACTTTAAATGACATTATATTAAAGTAGCCATGAAAGGTGAAAGCATACAGGCAATAGTTGTAATAGAAGGCCCTCAGGGGTTGTGTAAAATGTTAATCCCATTATATGAATTATATTGGGTTTCAACTTAAAGTGCGTTTCTTGACATATTTAAACACTGTGTCTTCTCAAGTCATCATTTTTTTTGTCGAGGGATCTTCTCTGACTCTTATTCTTCATTCCAAATCTAACATTTTATCTGAAAGTCTTTAACTTGCTTACGTTTTCTTTTCTTTGTATAATTCTACAACTGCTATTTATGTCTGCTGTGTTGTGTATGAGATAGAGATAAAAATGTGAAAAGGTCTTTAAAGGTTAAAGCATTTTCTGAAAAATATGATTCATGTTTGCCTTCATATCGGTTTGCGTACCTGATGATTATAACAAATTTTATTTACCACTACATCGTGACAACAGCATCAGCCTATCTCCTCCCAGTCAGCAGATGACCCCCACTCTCCTCCTCCTCCTCCCTCTTCTTAACCATGATGGCACCATCTGAACCATAATGTGATCAGTCCAGAGAGAAAGTGGATTACGCAGAAGTCCATGGGAGAAGGAGCTGGTCTAATTGACAGCAGTGATTGGAGACAGATCCCTGCAGGAAGAGGATGCTGATGGAGGAAATATCAGCATTATTATGTTGATGGAATGTACGGAAGAAAACGTTCCTATAGATGAGCAACAGGCCGCCTCACCTCTGTACGCAGGATGACACAGAGAGCTGAAGACAACAGGAATGTAATGTCTTTTTCCCCCTCCATTGGTACTTTGATTACCCGTACGAGTGATACCTCTACTAGTACAACTGAGTCCACATGTAACGCAACATGTAGCCTACTACTGCTAAATGTTAGTTTTAATACCACGTCCACTTGTACTATTACCACTACTACTGTGACTACTGTTACTGAACAAGCCCTATTGCCATAATTACAAGGTTATACTTTTATAATAAGCTCATCATGGCTCGATTAGGGGTCACGGGATCAACAAGTGGTTGCTCCCCCACTAATCCCTCATTCATTTTGCTCTCTGTGCATTGTGTATTTGATCATGAACAGTGCACACGGCAGACGACTCACAGGAGCATAATTATACTTTCTAGGTCAGATATCAAATCAATCAATACCACCTGGCTATCAGCTTGCTGTGTGTCAAATAAGTTTGTGTTGATTTGATTCAAGAAAAATGTATTTAGAAACATGTATCAAGCGTTAAAGCCCGATATCCAGTTAAACCATGAAGGTCGCACAACTGTACTTTGACACAGGACCTGGCCCCCACGATTATGATAATAATCCCAGCCTTAGTTGAAACTCCACCAATGTTACACATCAGAGTCTGTTTACGGGTCTTGGGGAGAACTACTGCGTGTGGATTGGTTTTGTGGCTCCAGAGGGAGCTGTGTGTTATCTGATAGATGTCTTCAAGTGAAGTCACTCGAGTCCGGACGTCTGGGGCTGAGGACGCTCTACACTTCTTCTACACTCTACTGCCACTACAAGCACCACCACAACCCTGACTACTACTACTATTATTACTACTACTGTTACTACTATTACTCTTGTATGTTACGGTCGCTAAAGACTTTACTGATGACTAAAGACAAAAGATGTCTCTATATAAAAAATACTTTGTGAAGATCACCTGTAGAATCTACTTTTAGGTCCAATAGGTGGATGTCTTTGTAATGAAACACTCTGCATCATGACTCTCCCACACTAGAGTGTGATGAGGGGAATCCCCTGGCTTGCTGAGTGCCTCCTCTGCACCACATTATCCAATTAGCAAATCACAGAGTGACGACTCTGATGGCAGATTACTGCTGGCAGTCTGACGGGACTCACTGGGGTCTCTCTCTGTCGCTGGTGGGGACGGAGAGATGGAATAAAGGTACTGAGACGAGATAGAGAAACATGATGATGATGATGATGATAGAACGAGTGTGATAGAGAGACTTTACCAAAGACAGAAACACAGGCAGAAACCAGACTGGACAGGAAAGGGAATGAAAGAAAGCCGGAGAGAGTTGACAGAAAAACAGGACCTGAGGGATCAAAATGAAATTAAAAAAGAAAACACAAGCAACTTATTTAAATTAAAGCTAATTTGGCAATCTGGCACATTTTTCAGGCCGAGCTAGCAAAAATGCTACAGTCGCCAAACATATTGTTATAAGGGGCAGATAAATAATTAAAATAACACTCTGGTGTGGCGTAAATGTGTCGTTCAAGTACGAAATATGAAGGGTATATCAAATGGTCAGCTGTAAGCCTCACAGAAGGCACCAACTACATTTTGGAAGCATTTTATTTAATTTGTTGTTCCAACCAGAGTTAGAAAGAGTCCTAGAGACATTGGTCTCTGCAGGCAGTTTAAAGTTATGTTAAACATTTGAAAAAACATGAAAATACAAAATCTCATTGGCACAAAATCAACAATAAATTATGTTTTTCATCCTGAATATTAAGTACAAAGAAATGTGTGAATCCTTTCTAGTCAATGTGCATATTGATATATAGTATAATGGCTGATAACAGTAGGAGCCACTAGCACAGGTAACTGAACATCTTATGGGTTTATGGGCGAGTGATGGAGACTGTAAGACTGAGTGTTAAGAGCCAAACATCGAACGTGCATCACTCGGTGTTACAGTATGAGTAACCTCTCCTCCACCCGGGAGGAAGTGACCATCATAGTGTGTTTGTGCAGAGATGACAGTATCATGACATCCCTCCACAGACAAATGACAGGCCTTTACACTCATCTGAAATGTCGTCATAGGTGCCAGTGTCAAACAGGTTTCTGTCTCCCATGTGGGAAGTCTGTTCTCCTCCTGGCTCAGTGTGGACCCATTTGGGTTTGGTGATGGATTGCCATCCACGACCAGAGGAGATTAGGCTGATAAATTACAGCTAAACTCCCCTGATGGCTAAACCTGGTTTTCTGCAGCAGGAGACCGGCTGCATTCAGAGCTGAAAATGGAGACAATAGGTCAACACAGCCGGATGAAATTTGGGAAATGAGCAGCATTAATGCTGTAAGGCAAATTACTTGGTTACGACACAAATCATGTGTAGGCTAGATAACTTCCTCCCCAACAAACTGGATGATAGAATTAACTGGACATACATGGCATTTTCACCATTTGAGCTACCCAACAAATTTGTCACAACAGTGGTTTGGTTTAAAACTTGCTATGTTAGCTTAGATAACCACTAAACAATTTTGTCAAGGTCACAATAATTATTCATTTTGGGAAACATGCTTATTTGCCTTCTTTTCCAGAATGAGCTGTGAAGCAGTTAGCGGTTAGCCTATGTGCTGGATCTACTTCTTGGCAATGTGTAGGGTCCTGGCAACCTGCTCTGTAGCTGGAGATGCTGCACTGCAGTACTGGGCGGACGGATTAATGGCTGTTCATCAAGAAATAATTCAAACACATAACTCATTTTCATTTTAACATTTTCTATTTGTGTGCAGATTAAACAAACAATATACATTTTTTTAATTTGTGAGGTTTACAGGTGTATTTTTGAAATGAAGAGGCTAGCTGTTCTCCATCTGCCCTCTGGTCTTTATGCTACGCTAGGCTAACCACTTCACGACACGTGCAATCATCTCATTTCCCAAAATGTTGAACTATGCCTTTCAGAGGTTAACATGACCCAAATTATACAATCCCCACAATAACAAATCCTTACACACAAACCTGCCGGTGCTTTGGAGCAGGCGTGTGAGATTTCCACTGGTCAAGAGAGTGCTCTGTGCATGGCTTCATTATTTTGCTGTACACACAAACAGACCGATATTTTTAATACTATTTCCATTTCTCTCTCTCTCTCTCTCTCTCTCTCTCTCTCTCACACACACACACACACACACACACACACACACACACACACACACACACACACTCCTCAGAGCCCAGGTCCCTGGAGGTTCCTTTAATGGAATCCTTGTTTTTGGTGTGTGGTCCTCCTGTACAGATCAATTAGACCACCAGAGCTCTTCATTGCATCCTAAATTAACTAAATACATAAATACATTTGGCCTGGATTCAGCCCCATGGCAGACATTACGTACAGCAATGCTATCCCGAGACTTTAATTGGCCCAACACACACTCATACACGCACAGTCACATTTCCATCATCAGCTCTCATTAACTAGCAAAACCCTACCCACGATGCACTCGGGTCTGGCTCTCATGGGGACCAATCAGATTACGCTGCTCTCTCTGTTCGGCAAAACAATGTAATTTGACATTGGATGATATCTATCTATCTATCTATACCTATCTATCTATCTATTAAGGACCGGTTTTAAACCTACTTTTTACTTTATGCTGTAAATTTCTCTGAGCATCTTTCCCCCTGAGCATGAGCGATGTGTCACCTGATTGCTCTTCCAAGGGAGGGACAGTGTAATGTCATCTGAAAACCCCCCCACACCCTTTTCACTTCATATATTACATTTTAACTTGTCAAACAGGTGCAAGTAATAACGTTATGATGCCGGCATTCCATTTAGGTGGTGCCCTGCTATTGTGCATGCTGGGTCACCAGCACACCTGAGTGTATCAGAGCCATCATTAATGCCATCAGCTGCAGCTGTGCCTTTCTGCTATGACATGTCAAAATGTCTTGAGAGATGTCTTTTCACAGTCACAACTACTGCATGTTACAGAAATCACTCTAGAAAGTTTTTCTTTCATGCACAAAGATGATCATAACAGATAAAGTAAAGTTTATTGCCTTTTTGCACCAATGACTGATTATGTATCTAATTCCATCTTTGTGAAGCTGGCGCTGTGTTTGAGGTGTTGGTGGTCTGTTTTTGTGGCTGTAGTTAATGGATGTGTTGTATAGGTTTTGGTTATTCGGTCCCGCTTCATGAAAAGGGTCTACTCTCCTCCCACCTACGTAGCTCTATCCTCTGCATCTTATACACACTGCACTAGAGATAGATGTTGAACTCTTCTTTTTGTTTTTCGCTATATGATGACTACCTTTGTGCAACATCAAATATACACTCAAATATAGCACAACCACTAATTACAGGCTCAAAAATGTACTTACAGTTTAAACAGCACCTCTGATTCACATTATGAGCTTCACAAATGTAGGATATGTTGCAGCTTAAATGTTGCATTGCGTTTATTGTAGAAGTGAATCTGATGCATTTTTCACGTAGTGCATGACGAAGATCTGTGTTGCACTGAAACATTGCAAACAATTTAAGTCCTGTGTGAGCATCGTCTCTGTTCACTTGGGGAATTTAAGCCTCTCTATGTATGAATGCTACCACCAGAGTACAACTATATCATCATCCCTCCCCAGCCCGCTGCAGTGCGTCACCACAGACAGTTGTTGTTCATGGATGCTTTCGCAGCCCCACAGTAATGCAATCTTAGCGGCTGTTATGGCAGGATGACCTCACCTCAAACAGCCTCAACTGTCTGTCATGGTTGCATGGGCATAATTTTATTTCCTTGTTTTCACACAAAGGCAGCATGAAAAAGGCCAATTTTATCCAAGATAATAATAATTCGTCCAATAATTATTGGAACATGTACTCATGGACTTGCTGGTTTCTGATGTTCTGAAAGTTTGATGGTATCAATACAGATAGAATATTTGCAGATAACATTTATTAATTTGCTATATTTCAGAAGCTTAAATTGCAGTAGAACTTATTTAATTTAGTGCTGTTTTACAACTTTGTATTGTAAATCTAGGTTTTCCCTAGGGCTAATTAAAAGGGAATCCTTTGTGAGAATCAACCCAGGTGGGACTTGAACCCACAATCCCCAGCTCCGGAGGCTGATGCCTTATCCATTAGGCCACTGGGTCAGACAGGAACACTTATTGAAGATTTCTGTCAAAATGCAAATGTAAATATTCCAGGAACACCTCTGAGTTTCATGTCCAATAACTGTATTTAGTGATCTTGACATAATGAATGTGTTTTCCTAAGATTACAAGAAAACAATGTGTTTTATTTTTTTATGATCTCATTGCAACAAAATAATTACTCAGTTATGTGGACGAAACAAGTGAGCGACACACAGGAAAACAATGCTTTTTACTGTTATATGTTGAGATCACAAAATATGTAAAAAACCCCAACATGAATCTAGTTTCTTCCTGCTTAACTCTAAACTGATTTTTTTAAAGGCAGCTGCTCAGCTGCTACCTATCTTTCTTTCTCTCTCTGACACACACACACACACACACACACACACACACACACACACACACCCAGGGAGTTCTTCTGATATTGTCTGGGAAAGTTAACTAAGTCATGTGCGACATCCATCACATCCATCAGCACCCGTAGCGCCCAGACTCCTCATTTTCCCCTCAGGTATAATTTTTCATGACCACCTTTTTCTAAATTGGATTTCTTAGTTGCAGAAGGACTTACATGATACAGTACAGTATGCACTCTGTCCATTTGTCTGTCTATCTTCAACATGAAACTTTATTTATATATAAGGTACATTTCTCCATTGCAAGACTATTAAAGGATTTCTGATTCTGATATTCTACACCAAACATTGCTGTTATTCAGTAGATGACTTGATTATGTTTAATGTTGCTATTTTATTATTGTTATTAAGTAATAAAAGGAAGTTCATGTAGATAATTATTAAATTATTGTACATACTAATCACAGCATGAACATGAAAAAGTAAAATAATATAAAAACTAATCTAATATAAAAAAGAACATAATTATTGTCTGAGTGTGCATCTTGGTGTGACTTTTAACAGACGCTGGTAATTACTTACCACTTCCCCATATAAATATCAGCTTATTTGTTCTTAATTGGGTTGACGGGGATCCTCTCTGCAACACTTATTAATATCCTTCACATTGAACCATGTCATAAAGTCTTAAAGTCAAGTAACATTCACTGTTTGAAATGTGTATTGTCTTTGTATTCAGAACTCTTGTGAGTTGTCAGGGGTCAGATCATTTGATAGTTTATATACATTTCACCAATATATTTGATTAAAATTAAACTTAATATAATTTAATTCAGCACAAGCAGTTCACACAAAATCCAATGACTGGAAAAATATATCTGATCAGTTTGTAAACAGCATGATTGTTGTGTTAACACCACAGATACACATAGTTCCTGGCTGTAGATACTATCTTCAGCTAATAGACAAGCTACTGTAGCTGATGCTGATGCTCTGACTTTTGTTTTCTCTGGAAGATGACAAGACGACATGTGAATCTCAGTGGCGGATTGTTTCTAGTAAGTCTTTTCAACTTGTAAATAAATGACATGTAAAATACCTTGAATAGGAAGCAAGAGCCCTATGACACTCCTTTCTATTCACTTCATCATGCTTGTTTAAATCAATACAATATAATATATGTTATATATATTATATATATATATATATATATATATATGTTTTTTTGTTTTTTCTTTCTTTCTGTGGGGCCTCAATGTAACCATAACCAAAATATGATATTATGTCCAAAAGCCTAATATGCAGGATGTACCTGTTAGAAAAGAAAACAAACGAATCCCATTTGATTGACCAAGAAATGGTAAACCATAAACCAATTATGGTCACATTTTGTGGTTGCATATAAATATGATTATGGGGTGTCTTTTTTTATTCCTGTCCGTGAAAGTGTCCCAAATGGCCACAACTCTCCTGATGTACCTCTCGTAATCCAAGCATGTCCGTGCCCCCCTGGCAGAAGAGGATGAGGGAGCAGAGACGGAACAACTTTGGAGCTTCTGGATGAAGCTCCGCTCATGAAGGCAGCCTATCAGCTCTCGCCTCCCGTCCTCCTCACTGCTGATTGGCTGAGTCGCTGAGGAAGAGGATGTCGGGACAGCAAAGATGTCCGCGCTCATTTGAAAACCTGCTGTGGCCAAATCCTCAGTTTGGCACCTGATCCGAATTGTTTTAATGTTGGCACTGGTGGCGACGTTGTGCTCAAGCAAGGATCATACAAAACAAAGAAAAGGACTCCGCGACAAGAGCCAGACTATTCCTTATTATCAGGTTAGCGGCTAAAGTCCTTGCACACTCAAAGCTAGCTGAAGCTAACAGTTAGCGTGCTAATCGAGCCAGTGAAAGCAACGGTACACTACGGTTTAGTGTTAGCGTGCTAATGCCAAATAGCACCTTTTAGCTAGCTAGCATGTCAGTTAGAGCTAGCTGTAAACAGCTGTTTATTTATGTAACTTATAGCATCATATTGAATGTCCAGTACTGAGTTTTGTTTGGGGGCAATGTATGAGTCGAACACTTCCAGCTAGCACGTAGCGTTTGTCAGAGTCAATTACAGCATTAAATAGTAAAACTAATATTGTAAATTGCTATTTTACCGCTACCGTGACAAGATGAAATGTTGTGAATGATAACGTTACAGAAAGCTAACTGAAAGCCCTGTTTGGGATTGTTTAATTCTAGCTAACTTGGTGATGTGGAAATAGAGAAACAAAGCCATAAACTAACGTTATTTAGACAAAACTAATAGCTGCGTGTCTAATCTGTTCATTATAATCAAGTCGACATGGTGAAAATGTTTAGTCCTTACATTTAAGTAAAATACATTTATTTATTTTGAAGGAGATCACCATACCCACCTCAAGGACAGCTTGAAAACCCAGTACCAGTATGTCTTAACAGTTACACAACTTTTGGCTTTTTATTTTCTGAGTTCATAGCTTATTTTGTAATGGCAGCTATGAAAATAAATAATGTCAGTACAGTATTGCCAAAGCATACAGGGTTACAATGTAATTTTATTTTACTATTATTTTGGTAAAAACTGTGTTCATACAAGAAGCAGTTCAACCTTGTCTTTATCCTTTTTGTTGTCTTGTCTCAGGGCCCCACACTTGATTCCATGTAGTAAAATTACTTGAATATTTTAATGATGCTTGAATGGCTCAAGGTTTCCTTTACTCCATAGAAAGTCTTGCCACTTTTGTCTCCGCTCTCCTGCTGTTTTCTAAATGATCTTATCTACACGCACAGCAGTGGACAGAAGGATAAAAGAGTGGTATAATATGTTAAGCCCATCAGATTTGTAAATGTTTCTGTCTTTCTCATCTCCTATTCTTCCTAGAAATAATGCTGATATCTGGAACTCATGTCGGAAGTCGTGTATGAAGAGACAGCCACGATGATTGCCGCAGGGGAATTGCAGTCGTTTGTCCCGTTTGGCCGCGAGCATTGCAGGAACCATCCAAATGCCTTCAACCTGCAGCTCAGAGAGCTCCAGCCCGCCTCCGAGCTCTGGTCGTCAGACGGCGCCGCCGGCCTGGTGGGGTCCCTGCAGGAAGTCAGTCTGCAGGAGAGAGAGAGGGTGAGAGTGTGTGGCATTACATGGCTTTTACATAAAGGTACCGATAATACACCTGTCTAAATATTTCTGTTTGTAAAACACAAGGAGGAAAATAGCAAGTGCAACAAAGAAAGAAATGAAATTTCATTTTTATAATGTTTTTATCAGGAGTTTTATTGCATTAAAATACATTTCTTGCATGGTGCTGAAAATCTGTCTTTGTGTCTTAAACTAACATTATTAACATAACAACTGCAATAGATACTGCTGAGTTTAACAAAGTGATGTTGCATCACTTCTTTAATCATAAAAGTAATACTTTTAAACTATTTGTAACTCAGTACAGATTGTTTTTTTTGATTCAGTCCTTATGTTGATGGATATGTTTGGATGGGCAGGAATGCTGGCACCTTAGGAAGGGCTGCATGGGAGTCAGTGAGGAGGATGTGGAGTTTGAAGAGGAGCTCTACACAGCAGGAACTGTGGTCGTCTGGAGCCAGGGCAGTCGGACCCAAGGCTCCAGTGTATACAAGGCCTTCACCGTCGACAGCCCGGTGCAGCAGGTTGGTTACTGAATGCTGGTTTTAGACCGTAAGCTACCGAGATGCCAGCACAAGGGGAAAATCATGATGATTGTCAGGATTTATCATTTTTGTCTTTCAAGCGAAACATTTCTCGACACTGTCTTTTATTCTGTCTGCAGGCCTTATGGTGTAACTTTGCTGTTCCTCAGAACAAGAAAGACGGTACTGTATCATTAAAAACATTTTGTTGTTGAGAAGCAATTAAACTTGATTGATTGTCGTTGCAGTTATATTGAAGTTCATTAAAAAAAAGAAACACTGTCTTTTGTTGGTATTTTGCAGAGGAGGAAGTGGAGCAGACGGTGTGCATCATTCAGGGTAGCTGTGTCAACGTTCACACTGTGACAGGGAAGGATTTCATCTCACCACTACCCTTTCAGGTGAGGGGGTGAGAGACTCTGCGGGGTGGGGGTGGGGGTCTTTTATACTTTGGGAAGAGGGCAGTCAACACTTGGAGTAACTCAACAGCATCTGCAAAATTTCACCTTGCCGGATTCACCAACCTTTGACTTCCTTCAGTGTTATTTGCTACAGACCACACAGGTTGGCAAACGTGATGGGGATGTGTTCAGGTTATATACTTAATTTTACATCGCTTCTATATATTAACAGTCATCCAGAAACATGTTAGGGCTACAATTATGCCCACCAACAAGCAAAGTTTCCAGTGTATCCCAGAGAGTTTTCACATTCCGTTCTGCAAGTTTATTTACCATGTATTACAATTCTTGATTATTCATTTTGGAAAGGGATATTTCAGATTCCACTGGGTTAAAAATACCCTAGCTTTTTGTTTTCTACATAAATGCTGTGCGTTCGTGCGTGTGCATGTGTGTGCACATGTATGCATGCATGCGCAAGCTAGCGTTAGTTGGATTAGTGATATTCCCCGGGGGGGGGGGGGGGGGGGGGGTGTGGGTGTGTGGGTGTGGGGGGGTGTGGGTGTGGGGGTGTGTGTG